>SNQJ01S0232904.1:0-14051 GCA_010110895.2 Picea sitchensis | reverse complement strand
TCCCAGTTTCATGGGAACAATTTGTCAAAGGTATATGTGCTCGGGAAAACCTTCCTACCTTTGAGAGGATTTGGGATGATTGTATCTAGGAGGAGACTCATATAGATTCAAATGTTGGAAATGAGGATGGGGAAGAGAACCTATCTGTATTTGGTCGTGGAAAATAAGGGCAGATGTAAATGACCTAGCAAGGGTAAGAGAAAGAGTGAGGAGTCAACCTCACAACCAGGAAATGAAAACTTGAGTAAAATCAAGTGTTTCAATTGTCATAAGCATGATCATTATCCATCATAGTGTCCAGAAAGGAAAAAAAGGGTAAAGGGAAGTAGCAACATAAGCATATAGAAACGCTTGTGGAAACTCGGATGAATGAGCTTGTTGTCAAGTTCGAGAATAATTTATTGTTGGTATCTTTCCTTTCTACCAGTACAATTTTGAGGAATGTGTGGTGTTTGGATAGTGGGGCATATCTACCTATGACATCAGTACAAAAATTGTTTTCTAGTTTGAAGAAGTAGGATTCAAGAATACATGTTGAGATTAGTGATGATACCAAGTACCTAGTAGCTAGAGTATGTACTATTCCCTTCTAACTCGAGTCAGGAAACTCTTTAGATTTCGATGATGTCTTTTTTGTACCAGGTCTCAGGAAGAATGTTCTTTAATTTTTGGTCATGGAGGATAAGGGATTTGCAGTTGAGTTCAAGAACCAACAAGTCCTCATCAGGTTGAATGAGTCTAGCCCATATACAACTCAAGTAATAAGGGTTAGAGAAGGTAATTTTTATAGGTTGTAGGGTGAACCTATTCAAGCCTTGGTGCATAATAGTGAAAAGTTGTATGAGTTGTGGCACAAGAGGATGGGGTACCTACATCAAAAGGTGTAACACACCTCAGACCCCACTTCTGGGCATATGTCACTAAAACTTGACTACTGTCAGGCAATGAATTTTGAATTTTCTTCAATTCACCCCATTAATTACTATGATACCATTTATTATTTAATATTCCCTGCATATGAAAACAATTATGAAGTCCTAACAACATATATTCCATGCATAATTAAAATAATTATACCATAACAAGATTAACATAATTAACAACACATTCATCGTCATATACACATAAGAGAACTGGATGCAGACCTCAAACATTCCTCCCAACCATATACTTCACTATTCATTCACTCTCAACAAGAAGTCACCCCCAAACAGGGGCTATGAATCCACCAAGGAAAATGATACCTAAGCCTATCCAAGGTAAAAAAACACATAATCTTAGGACAATTCCAATGGCTCCAACTTGAACAATAGTTCCACCTCACAACCTCTCATTCACCACAACCCATCCCACCCCAGGAAGTGCACCCATTCACTGCTCCACATTCCTTTGGCTATACCCCTTCTCCCTTCTAGGGATTTAATAATAGGTCGACCAAGAAGTATTATATCTTCGTGACAATTAGAAGACAAGGCTTCTCTCAAGTAGTTGTGAGCACCAACTTGGCCAACACACAGGGAAATCTATGCCCATCAGTTCTCTTACACAAAGAGAATTCTCCACAATCCTAAAAACTTGCTTATACTTCAAACCCAAACCCCCAAGTATTTACAGGGTTACAATGATACAAGGTTACATGGAAACAACAACTCCACCACTCACGCTCCCTAGGAAATGGTACGGATGATGGAATGGAAGAATTGAATGGATTTTCCACTAAAAACCCACATTATATTTTCATGTTCCTATCTTGACACATGACACTCAAGGAACTACCTTTTGCTCTGCTTGTGATTCAGTCCTCCACTTAGGAGCTTAGAATAGAATCGTATCATAATGACTTATTACTTTTAGGAATATACTATTATATTCCCTTGGCTTAAGCTCCCTTGACTTAACCCTTTTTTCCTTAGATCCTATCCCCCTTTCCCTCTCATGGATTCCTAGCCCCCCATACTCTTTCGCCTAAATTGGTCTGCAACAATGATGCATTTTATTAATCTGAGTGTGATTACATATTATATTTTTTAGGTTCGTTGGCCTTTCAACACATAGGATCCATGGCCCAAATCACACATGTAGTATAGCCTTAAAACACATAAACATAGACATGCAGGCCCCAAAATACTTATATACACATGGGAATGTGAGTCCCACCCATATTGGATCACCATCCTATAAAACATATGTACATTTACAACATGGTTTTCAACCTGGGGGTTTTACATTCCCCTCCCCCTTATTTATGCATTGTTCTCACTGCATTATATACACATGTACAATGAAAATTATTCAAAAATATCTAAAAAATTTGAGTACTCCTCCCACATGGCATCCTCATGCTCCCATGTTGCATCCTTAGGAATCTAGTAGGCCCACTATACTTTTACCATCTCGACGACTTGCTTCCATAATAGTTTGACCTTCTTGTCCAATATACACAACGGTTGGACCTGGAAGTCGCAAAGGTGATTTTTGATATTTAAGATTGTTTTAAGGTGTTGGCCCTTGGTTATGGAAGAAAGTGAAGATCAAGGAAGAAAAGGTGAAATTCAAATTGCGCGAAAGACACAATGACTGTTACTGGGTCGAAGTGAGCAAAAGAGCAGAAAAGATGGAGTGAAGTAAAAGGAAGCAAGTCGTTGAACGAGGAGATCAAGGATGACATATCAACAAGGAAGAAGGATCGTGGAAAACTCAACAAGTGGAAAAATCCATCGTTGGATGCTTTGGAGCACCGCGCGAGAAGGAAGGAAAGACAGGCTAGTGAAGCCCTAAAAACGCGGGTCAAGTTGACCTAGGGTTTTAGACACCTAGGGTTTTGACACCTAGGTTTCAACCTAAGGATGTCGGTGAGCTATTGTAATGTATAAATAAAGGTCAATAGGACCTGGGTCGGGTTGGTGTTATTGATGTTGCTATGATCGTTGTTGTTATTGTTGCTATTGTTGTTACTGTTGTTGAGAGAAGTGCTGAGTGTGAGATCCTTATGGTATTGTAAGATCTTCAACTGGGTGCGAAGATCAAGTCCTATAGTTGGGTGTGCAAGAAGGGGAGAGACAAAGAGGAGAAGAAACAAGATCTGCTAGCTAAGAGCACAGTCAAGAATTGTATGCTTCATCTTAATACATTATAAAGCACAGTTGTGTGGATGTAGCCCTAGAGAGAGGGTAAATCACGTATATCTTGTGTCGTGTGTGTGATTGATGCTCCGTTCTTTGTCATTGATATACTGTTATTGCATTGTTTTTTTAGATCAGATATATAGTTGTGTGGAGTAGATCTAAGTTGATAAGTGATATATGCATACTGTGTTGTTCTGGTAGTCGATCCACTTGATATTCCCCTTGGTTGTAGACATCTCTATCCTGCAACCCCCTCATAGCTGCTTCGGGTGAGAATGCATCTGCCTCACAAGTGTTGCCGAAAGGGCCAGTAGCTAGGGCTTGTTGTTGCACTCTTGGAGCCGAACCCTGGGTCTGCCCCTATGCCAACATAAGGTATTTAATATAACATCACGAGGAATATTCTTCTTATGACCTTAGATGCATGCAATAGAATACCTTAACAAATATTCCAATAAAACTTCTATATAAAGTTGTACAAGCTCTTATATATAGATGTATAAACTCTTATATGTAGATGTACTTTTCAAGCACATCATATAATTCAAGAAGAGGAAATAGATATGTTTGTAGAGATTTGTATCCAAAAATAATTTGAATCCAAAATTAGCTATAACTTTGCAAGATGAAAGAAAAGTAAAATGGACGAGTCACCAAATAGATCTACAAGACTTCTATGTTGATATAAAAATGAGTTTGTAAAGCATCATCTCCTCAAGAATCCATTGATACATCACCACACATATTCGTAAAAAAACATGACACTTAAATAGTTCTTTGAGGGAGAAATTAATAATAATATCCCAAATGTAACAAGTTTAACAATGTCTGAAACAAGAGGCTGAAATAACCTCAATAAGATCTCAATGACAATTAGATAAATTGAATTAAACTTCATTTTCATTTTTACAAGTAGGGATTTTGTTCCTCTTGACCTGAAATATCATGAGAAAAGACTGGAAGAATATAGAGAAAGAGCTGATTAGACTCAGATCTTTTGATTTCCAAGGATACTTGGAAAACCCGATGGAAAGAATCAAGAATAAACAAAACTGAGGAAAAAAGTTAAGTAGGCTAATTCACAAAATCTTGGAAAGGTAAAACTTGCTTCTTGCGAACTCTCCATTGCTACAAAAACTCCTTACTTCCAACCCTTCGAATATGCTTCTTTTCCTCTTTTATAATCTTCTCTTCATCTTCTTGAAACTGCTTTTCAGTTAGGGTTTTGTTTTTTGATTTGTAAATGTGAACTTAGATATCCATGCCATGAACTGGGACCCACTTTAGAAAATTTCTTTTAATAAACAAAATTTTAAAAAATAATTAGCTATCAAGCTAGAAAATAGTCCCAATTGTAATTTATTTTGTAAGGAATTATTGTTATGATTCTAGCCATGGAAACCAATTCCAAAGTGTTCTTTATGTCTTTAGATTTCTAAYGAGCTCTCATTTTCTCRATTTAGACATCAGGGTAAAAACGTTATGGCCTCCGGAAGATAAACACYCAAYGATSATTGATCTATGTAGGTKAATTMTGAGCCCTTGATTTATTAATTCACCCCATTTATCCCACATGCATTRGGGAATAGTTCTCATATCATGTTTATAAGAAAAATGGAATCCCATATTATTTGTGTGTGAAGTAGAGAGAGTCATGAAACTCTTCATAGCTTATGCACATTGTAAATTTTGGTTGCCATGTCATTGCATAGTCATCATGCCAAGTCATCGTTGAGTCATCTATGTCCAACCCATACCATCCAAGTGTCACTTGTCACTTGGGGATAGGTCCACCTCGCTGTCACGTGTACCATTGTGATAGGTCCACTTGATCACCGCATGTCCCAATATGCCAAAGGAATGGGGGGGAGAAACTTAGGATAATAAATGATGAATAATATTGAAAACTAAATGAAGTGTTTGCGGAGAAATTAAAAAAGTAAAAACAATTAAGTATGGAGACTTGCGGGGTTGCGGGGGTAAGTGTAGAACTTAGTAAATATCAATAAAATGGTTAAGTGTTGGGATTTTTATGGGGTTAGTAGTTGAAGGTGGATATGAGGGAAGGACTCTTGCATCCACATTCAAAAGTAAAAAAATAAACTAAGTGTAAGACTTAGTAAAAATTAAGTGTAAAAATCAGTAAAAATGACAAGTCATGAGGGTGCAATTTGGGTGATGTGGAAATGAAGGTGAAAATTGAGGATTGGGGAAATTTGGATTGTAGGGTTGTGGGGTGGGGATGGAAGATGGATATAAGGGAGGACTCCCACATATGCAATCAATAAAAAATGACTAAGTATGGTGTACATTGTATAGTAGTATAGAGTATGTGGAGTAAGAAAAATGACTAATTATGGAAGTGCAGAGAGTATATAGGAATGAAAATGCAGAAACACAGAGAGTAAAGAGGAAGTAAAATGAAGGAAAATGACTAAATATGGGGCAACAAAATGTGCAAAAAAATTGGCATATCTTGGACATATGACCTTTGTTTTTGATTCTGTAAAATGTTGGACAAATATGACACATAGGGATATGTAGTGAGAAGATGGGAATAAAAAAATTGTTTCTTTTAGTATCTTTTTCTTTTTTCCTCTTTTTGTTTCAAAGAGAAACCATCCCTATTGGTCTTTCGTGAAGAACTACAATACTAAAACTAGTTTTGAATTCTTAAAACTTGTTGGGTCTTTATGATTAATAGGTGAAGGGTATTTGAAACTTTCTAAATTTGAATTTTTTTTTGGTATCCATTTGAAAGAGACATGGATTCAAATATCCACCCCAATCACCTAGTTGATAGGTCTTAGGAAAACACATCAACATCTAGCTCCAACTGTGGGACAATGACCCCCTGTGGGTTGCTAAGGACCCAAAACAAGACCAAATGCCTTTATCCATTGGGCTATGGATTCATCCCCAAACCTTTATCTTGATCCAACAAAATAGTATTAGGCAAACTTTACTGAAAGACAAAATTATAAACATGAGAAAATAAAAATCTACCTATCCTAAGATACTTGGAGAGAAGGGATACTTTCAAATGTAAGTAGAATTCCAATGTATCCATGTACATAACCATCTCATTTGATTACTCCCATCCATGATTGAGAGTGTTGTTTCATTTTCCGTGTTCTGGAAATATTCTTTCATCATACAATGACAATAGTGCCATGGTGAGGTTGAAAAAATGAATTATTGTTGAACATTTGTGGAGAACTGTAGAGTTTTCTTTTATTTTTCACCAAAAACATTATTGTCTTCAAAAATAAAATATACGACCCATTGAACCTCTTTTTGCAATTTCCCTTCTTCTTTTGATGCTTGGATGATCTCTTCTTCATTAAACTATTCTTGAGGTGAAAAATCGATAGCTTGAAGATTTGATGTAAAGTGATAAGTTTTATCATCACTTTTGTTTAACCAATGTAGACATTCCCCTTTCAGCTTTATATAAATTGACTGTTGCGATTGAAAACCCTTTGCAACATTCTCACCATGATCATATTGAATGAAATATCTATGTGCATCTAGTGGATGTTCATCAAGTCCATCCTTAAACTCATTGTCAACATTACTCTCAAGTTGAGCATATGAGAGGTCAAATTTTCTTTCCAATGGAGCATGTTGCAAATGGTATTCCTCTTGAATTGGGACATTAAGGTTCTCATTTTCAACATTAGGAACATAATATGATGTAGAGATATTTTCACATCTTTGATATGATTTTTCCTTTAAATCCTTTTCTTGATGTTTTGGGAAGTGTATTGGAAATTTCAGAAGATTAGCACCACTTTCATGAATATTTTCTTCAATGACTCGAGCTTGCTACATTGACTCTTTCTAGCTGCACTTTCCCTCTTGATTCAATAAAAGTATTAGATTCATAGGAAAATCATTTTCATAGCAATTAAAAATGATGACATTATTTGGTAACATTTATTGAGGAAACTCATGAAGGACTTTCATAAATTTGAAAGTGAAATATTTGACTGTCTCTTCCTCATTCATCTAGATTTCAACCAACTTTAAGAAAAGAGAATATGAATCTTTCCTTGGGAAATATTTCTCGACAAATAAATTTTCTAATACATCCCGACTAGTGATGGTTCCAAGTAGCAATGAATAAAGCCATTCACTAGAATTTCCCTTTAGAGTTAAAACAAACAATTGACAAGAAATGTCATCTTCAACCACATTGTAAATATCACAAAAACATAAAAATTAATCAAATTCTTATCTACATCCTCTGAAGTATTTTTGAAGAACATGGGAAAATTCTCCATGGAAATATTTGGCAAGGGATGAACCTCTCCTTGCAAATTGAGGGGACATCTGTGTAACCATTTCTTTCTTTTGGGACCTTCTCCCTTTACTGCAACTTGAAAAACTTTCGTTAGGATTGGTGGGGAAGGAAAAATATCATCACAACATGTAAGGAACTCTTTGATGTAGTCATCACATAAATCTTGTAATTCTGGAATCTTTTTAGTGGAATCGCCAAGGAAACGTTTTTCAAAATCCATAGTTTTAATGATAGATTCATCGGGGAGATCATCCTCCCAAATCTTGGATGGTTCTTTAGTTTTATAGAAGTTGGCATAAATGAATTGTGTTTGGAACTCCAATAAAATATCTTCAAGGACACATGATGTTCCTTGAATGAGGTTTTCAAGAACCCAATTCATCCTAAATCAATATTCCATATCTTTCTTCAAAACTTCAACCAAACAACTTCTAGTATATCAATAATATACGATCCTAAAAAGTATTATATTTCTTGAAAACAAATCATTCCCTAGTATGGTCGCTAAAAATGTTTATCTTTAGGACAGTTTTAGGTCTTTAATATAAAATCACTAGGATAAATTCTCCTATGTTTTTATTGAGGTGGTACTCCACTTTCTTGATATATGGAAGATTCTTCTTAGGACCTTATATGCATGGAATATAAAACCTTAACAAATCTTCCAATATAACTATAATATACATATGTACAAGCTCTTATATACAGATGTACACACTCTTATATACATATCTACTTGTCAAGCACATCATATAATTCAATAAGAATAAATAAATATGTCTGCAGAGATTTGTATCTACAATGTTTGGATTCTTCTTTCAAAATATATTTTTCCTTCCTTTAAAATTAATGTGAAACCAGAATTAGCTATGAATTTGAAAGATGAAAGAAAATTAAAATGGATAGGTCATCAAATAACTCGACAAGACTTCTATGTTGATATCAAAATGAGTTTGTAAAACATCATCTCCTCAAGAATCCATTGATACATCACCACATAGATTCATAAGAATAACATAACACTTGAATAGCTCTTTGAGGGAGAAATTAATAATAATATCCAAAATGTAACAAGTTTAACAATATATTAAACAAGATGGATGAAACAACCTCAACAAGATCTCAATGACAATTATATAAATTGAATTAAACTACATTTTCCTTTTTACAAGCATAGATTTTTCTCCTCTAGACCTGAAATATCTTGAGAAACGATTGGAAGAATCTAGAGAAAGAGATGATCAAACTCAAATATTTATGTTTCCAATCATACATGGAAAAAATCATGGAAATAATCAAGAATAAAGAATGAGGAGGAAGAAAGTTAAGTATGCTAATTTAAAAAATCTTGGAAAGACAAAACTTACTTCTTGCAAACTCTCCATTGTTGCAAAAACTCTACACTGCCAACCTTTGAATATGCTTATTTTCCTGTTTTATGATCTTCTCTTCATCTTCTTGAAACTACTTTTAATTTAGGGTTTTATTTTTCCCTTTATAAATGTGAACTTAGATATCCATTCCATCAACTTGAACCCACCTTAGAAGCTCATAAATTTGTTTTAATAAATGATTTTTCCAAAAATAATTAGCTATCAAGCTAGAAAATTGTCTCAACTATAATTTAATTTTTAGGGAATGATAATTATGGTTCTAGCCATGGAAACCAATTTAAAAGTGTTCTTCATGTATATATATTTCCAACAAGATCTCGTTTTCTCAATTTGGACATCAGGGTCAAAAGTTATGACCTACGAAAAATGACACTCAACAATTGTTGATCTATGTAGGTGATTTATGAGCCCTTGATTTATTAATTCACCCCATTTATCCCACATGCATTGCAAAATATTTATCATATCATGTTTATAATAAAAATGGAATCCCATATTATTTGTGTGTGAAGTAGAGAGAGCCATGAACCCCTTCTTATCTTGTGCATAGTGTAACTTTTGGTTGCCACATCATTTCCCAATCATCATGCTAAGTCACTACTGAGGCATCTTTGTCCAATCCATACCATCCAAGTGTCTCCCAGGGATAGGTCCACCTCACTTCCACATGTCCCATTGTGATAGATCCACCTCACCTCCATGTGTCCCAATATGCCAAAGGAATGGGGGAAAGAAACTTAGGATAAAAAATGATGAATAATATTGAAAATTAAACAAAGTGTTTGCGGAGAAATTGAAAGGGTTGTGGACATGTAGGTTTGCGGGTTGCAGGGGTAAGTGTAGAACTTAGTAAATCTCAGTAAAATGGTTAAGTGTTGGGAATGTTGCAGTGTTGCAGGTTGTGGGGTTAGGAGTCGAAGGTGGAGATGAGGGGAGGACTCTTGCATTTGCATTCAAAAGTAAAAAATAAACTAAGTGTAAGACWTAGTAAAAAATAAGTGTAAAACTCAGTAAAAATGACTAAGTCATGAGGGTGCAATTTGGGTGATGCRAAAATGAASRTGMAAATTAATGATTGCAGAAATGCAAATTGTAGGGTGGGGATGGATGGTGAAGATGAAGGAAGGACTCCTACATCCACATTCATAAAAAATGACTAAGTATGGAGTATGGATAGTAGTATAGCATATGGGTAATAAGAAAAATGACTAATTATGGAAGTGTAGGGAGTAGAGAGGAAGGAAGATGAGGAAATATGTGGAGTAAAGAGGAAGGAAAATGAAGAAAAATGACTAAGTATAGGGAAATAGAATGTGGGAGAAAATTGGAACATCTTGGGCATATGACCTCTGTTTTTTATTATGTAAAATGTTGGACAAAGCTGACACATTGGGATATTCAATGAGAAGATGGACATAAACAATTTATTTTTTAATATATTTTTTTTTCTCCTCTGTTTGTTTCAAAAAGAAACCATCCCTATTGGCCTTTCATGAAGAAGAACTACAACACTAAAACTTATTCTAAATTCTTAAAACTTGCTGGCTCTTTATGATCAATAGGTGGTATTTGGAACTTTCCAAATTTGAAGAAAAGTTTTTGTATCCATTTGAAAGAGGAATAGATTCAAATATGCACCCCAACAAACTAGTTGATGTGTGTTAGGAAAACACATCAACGATGCTCCACTTGGATCACATTACAATCAATTACAAGATTACCATCAAGCACATACTTCTTAAGAAAAAATACATGAAACACATTATGTATGCACATGGATGTAGGTAGTGCAAGCATGTATGCAACACGACCAGTCCTCTCTAAAGTTTCAAATGGTCCAAAGTATCTTGCTACTAGCTTAGGGAAACTCCCTAATTTAGTGAACTCTTAGCTTTCACTTTCAAGAAGACATGTTCACCCTCTTTGAATTCTCTATGCATTCTACCTTTGTTTGGATAAATTTTCTTCTTGTCTTGTGCAACCTTTAAATTCTATTTTATTTTCACCATTTGTTCTTCCATTTCCATGAGCAAGTTTGGCCCAATGATGGATCTATCGGTTGGGTTGTCCTAACTCATATGCATGTTGCACTTTCTTCCATGTAATTCTTCAAATGTGATCATCTTCAAAGATTCTTGATACCCATTATTATAAGAAAATTCAATTAAATGTAGATAATATTCCCATTTTCATGGTTTATCCATCACATACATTCTTAGAATATCCTCAATCACATGATTGACCCTCTCTATTTTCCCATCTGATTCTAGGTGATATACTATTCCAACATTTAAATTTGTCTTGAATCTTTTAAATAATCATTTCCAAAAATTTGATGTGAATTTGGGATCTCTCTTAGAAACAATTTCCTTAGGCACACCATGTAGCTTGGAAATTGATCTCATGTAAACTGATGTAGGAGCATCACAAGCAAGCACAAGTGGAGGACAACTGGATATGCACCAGTGCACATTTTGAAGACATTTTGAATTTTAAAATATGAAAAATTAATGTAATAGCTGGAAGGATGTAATTGACCCTAAATATTTTGGGGATTGTAACACAGATCTTGAGCGTTTTCTCTCATCTGTTGGTTGTATGCATTTAATTTAATGAATGTAAAGTAGATGTAGGCTTTAATTCGATTAGATAGCTTGAGTTTGTAGGAGGGAAAACTCGAGAAAGCTTCCTTGTATGTATTGTATTGTATCATTATTATCATAATAGTTAGAAGCTGTAGAGAAAGAGAGCAGAAAAGAACAAAGATTGTAGAAGTTGTATGAGTAGATAGATGTCACTATTGAATCCATATACAGAAGCACTTAAATTAATATAAGAATGCTTTGATCCAATTTCATGGTGTTGTTATGGTCACTGTTTGCATCTATTGAATGGTATGTTTACAGTTTGCTTATATAGTATGTTTGCATTTCTTTCAATGTTGTGTGTGTATCTGCGATTTCATGTTGAATGTATGAAGTCCGTGAGAGGGAGAGTATAAGTTTCAATTGTTTCTCTTCCTAAGAATTCCTAGAAGGAGTGCAGTGAAAGTCCACAAGGAGTGCGTTTACGGGATTCTGAGTTTATCTCAGAAAATCTCAGGAGGGATACCATTGTTCTTATACCTGCAAAAGTGCAAGTATAGCACAGAGTCGTGCAAGGTGTTCATAGGCCGGTTGAATTCTTAGACTTTTCCAACCCAAGTGAGTGGTCGAAGGATTTCTGTCGTAAGGAGTGCACAGAGGTGGAAGACATCAGATAATCAATGATTATTGTGAAGGTCGCAAGGAGTGCGTGCAAAAATTCCCTAGAATCCTTGAGTTTGTAGAAAGAACCAAGCTCAGGAGGGATAGATACTTCAAAGAGTTCGAAGGAAGTGTTGGTAAATATGTAACAGACAACGAATGGCATGAAGAATGTACAGAGGATTGTTAGCATATTTATAGGCAGTGTATACTTTTCATTGATGGCAAGTACAGTCGTGGTTGTGGTGATGGCTTGAGTACAACAACAATGAGTAGCAGCACAACAATAATTAGGAGGAGAAGAGTCAGTGACCGTTGGATCCCATTCAAATTTCCTGAAAGAATGAGGGCCATCAGATCTGAATGAAGACAAGATGAGCACACTGAAGAGGAGGATAGAGCTCAGTCGTCAAATCCGATCATAGGGTCCGACCACTGCTAGATCGAAGAGAACCTGCCCGGTCTTTAAACTGCAAGGAGAAGTGGGTGTAATCACAATATGCAAATTCACGATGAAAACTGAGTCGTCAGATCAAACATTGATCTGGACCGTTAATTCCAATCACTGTCAGAGTATCGGGGATCAGGATTTTGAAGTGACAAAATCACTTGACAACAAGAACCCCGAAATCGCGATATGCGATTTCTCGATTTAGTCATAGCTGTTAAGATAAGAAGTGATCTGGACCTTTGATTTAACTCCTTATCGGAGTTTCATGAATCGGGATTTTGAAGTGACAAAAACATTTGATAACAAGAACCCCAAAATCGTGATATGCGATTTCACGATTTAATCGCAGTCGCTGAATAGAGATCGGATCTGGACCGTTGATTTAACTTCTTGTCAGAGTTTCGGGGATCACGAATTCAAGAGGCAAAGAACTCAATGGATCAAGAATGCCGATTTCACGATATGCGAAATCGTGATTGAATCTGGACCATTGATCTGACCTCTCACGGAGATTCGGGGATCGGGATTTGTAAGTGACAAAAACTATGAACACCAAGAATCCCAATTTCATGATGATTGAATTCCCAACTTAATCCGAATCGTCGGATCTGATTATGATCTGGATCGTTGATCTAACCGCTTTAAGGAATTCCAAAACCCGATTTAAAAAGGCAAGAATAATAAATGTCATCCAATGGTGCAGATAAAACTTGACTGTGATTGGAGGGTTATTGTTCTTTCTCATAGATTAACTCCTGAGTTTGGAATCTATTAGCAAAATGGACTCATGATTGCAAATCAGTTAGCGTTTCAGTTGGCGATTCAGTTGCTTAGACAGTGGTCGTCTTTTTGCCTAAGGAGTTGGGAAGTTGAACCATCATGTTCAAGTGTATAAAAGAAGATGAACGAGACTGTGTTGGGTTGGTTTTTTTGTATGTGAAAAAGAATGAAACTGTAAGAAAAGGAGAGGAGAGGACGCGTAGGAGGAGATTGAGTATAAGAGCAGAATGACAGAAAGAGCAAAAGGATAACAAAATGATAGAAAGAGTAGAAGGATAGCAGAATGACAGAAAGAGCAAATGCAAAGTAGAATAACAGAACGAAATGAGAGCAAGAGTTGATGCAGAGCATACCTGTTGAACAGACAGAGGAAGAGAAGAGAAGCAGAACAGTGTACAGAAGACCAGATTTACAGAACAAAGAAAGATTGGTAAGAACTGATTTATCTGTAAAGTTGAATGTTTATTTAGCCATTAATATTCTAGGGAGGTTGGGAGGACTGTTGTCCTCAGAGGTTCAAGTGGGAGCTTGAACACAGGAAGTTGTTTCTTCCATCTGGTTGCATCCAGAGAAACCAGGGTGGCAGGGTGGTGCTAGGGAGAACAAGTGTTTTCTGTTATACAGGTTGGAGCCTGTGTAACTGTAAGTTGGTGCTTGCATCCAGTTGGTGCTGGAACATTCAGGAAGTTGGTGCTTCCATCTAGTTGGTGCTGGAATATTTAGGGAGTTGGTGCTTCCTTCTAGTGGGTG
>SNQJ01S0232903.1:0-14082 GCA_010110895.2 Picea sitchensis | reverse complement strand
GCACGAGACCCGTATCCAGATTGCAGTTTCCTTCCAACCCATTTGAGATCCAGTCAAGGCATTTCTTTTGAACCATCTATCATCAGATTCTGACGGTGGAATCTTGCAGATCGACTCATTCAGCCATTTAGGGCGCAGCGCTTTCGGACAGACATTTGGTGTTGCATGCAGAGTTTCAGAGCAGATCCGTACAAATCCTTCTGACCCATTTCCTCATTTGGCGAGACGATCGTTTTGAGCCATATAGCAGCAGATTCCATTGGTGGAATCCTTTTGGGCGCATCCAATGCTCCAGGAGGTGCGCAAACCCCCCAGGGGTCCAAATCCAGTGCCTTAGAGACCGGATTCGAGATCCGACACTCATCCATTTCAGTCTAGAGGCCAGGGCGCTTCTATTGGAGCAGTTTCCGGCGCATCTCGACGATCCATTCTTCCGGACGAGTTTTCCAACTAGTAGTGATTACCGTATTTCTCCGGAATCGCATATTTTTGTCGATCTATCCGTGCATGCATCCGATCTTCTATCATCTTCTGATCACAGGTATTTTTATGTTATTTGATTGTATTCCAATACTGATCCATGAGATCTGACTGACGTTTATATTATATATTTCCAGTAGGCTATTGTATTTCCATGCTTGAACTGTTAATATACATGATATTGGGCAGTTGATGTTCTCTACTTTTGCATGCATCCTTTATATGTTGTTTAAACCTTAAATATGCAACATGCACATGTAATAGCCAACATGCACATGCAATAACCATTAAGATTTCAAACATACAACTGAAACGCATCCAGAAACCCCCAGTGTATCAGATCTGCAAGACAGAATAGTAGATCAGTAGCAAATATCTCGATCGACGGGATCAGGGATATTTCAAATGACAGGATGCCCTAGTAAGCTTATGCCCACAGGTTTTGGGTTGCCACTGGGGGGATTTCTGAAAAGTCATCGTCCGATCCCGTCATACTTACTACTTTCCATCTTGCTTCCCGCTCATCCATCCCATTACATTGGTTTGGGCATTGGGTTGGCCAATCATTCAAGGGTTGCACCTTGCCTTGTGGGAAGAAGGGGCTAAAGGCCCAAAAGGTAAAAGCAGCTGGCAAAAAATAAAACCTCGAGATGCTTCGCCCAAGGATCCCTGAGAAAGCAGTAAAAAGCTTCTCAACAAGAAATAAGAGGGACCCATAAAAATAATAAAACAAGACCTAGTCAAAGGATAGGGGGTCTCATCACGAGCCAGCCTATTAGGTCCATGGGCATCTAGAGGTATGACACTTCTAGCAGCTGGTTACCACACCAAGGTAGTGGCTCTTGGTGGCATACCCAAGAGAAAGGGGATCTCATCACGAGCCAACCTTCTCATTTCCGTGAAAGTGCTTGTGGGTGATGTTATCGCACAGTTTGTAGTAAGGATAAAAGGTTAGAGAAGAAGAGGCAAACTGGCGTAACTAGAACCAATCCCACCCAATGTCACCTCAATGGGATGTTTCTTTCTATTTAGGGAGGTAAGGCCCAGGGGAGACGTCCCCGGTGACCTGGGGTTTTGAGAAGGCAAAGGATTAGAAGACAAAGATAAGTTTCCCCCCTCACAAGTCACCACCGAGCAGATACTCCGGCTAACAGCCAATAATAAAGTATAACCAAAAAAAGAGAGATGCACCTGCCTGAGATAAAGCAACAAGAAACTGATATATGCAAGCTTGCTCGCTTGGTCAGTACTTCATATAAATTAATGACTATCTGATACACATATAAGCAATTGGATAATAAATATTGACGAAGTCAATGTTAATAAAATAGCAATGATATATAATGTCACTTCTTCAACAAATGCTAAGAAAAATGTGGCATTCAATGCAACAATCAACACTTCATTCAATTAATGCCTTTAAACCACCATTCAATTGCTTATAAGAGAAACGTTAGCTGCACAAATGATATTTATAGCAAGAGATGACCGCAACAGTAGGTTAGTAAGGTTAGTTTCTAAGCTAGGGTTAGTAGTTAGGGTTTCATTCAAAGTTTTGAGAGTTGTTGTGATCAAGTTTACTCAAGACAAAAGAGGTCTTTAGATCAGTGCCTTAGGGTTAATGGAGTCAAAAGTAGAGGACGCAAGAGATAAAGGATCAAGAAGATAATACGACTAAGGACTAGAAGGTGAAGCTTTGAGGTGTTGCTAGAGCAAGGCTTTAAAGTCAAAACCCTAGGGGAGAGAGGCTCACCTTGGTGTAGGGGAACTAGGCCTCGGTGCTCTCTCCTCCTTCCTTAACTCAATGGCAATGATGGATAGCTGAGAAAATGGCATAAAACCAAGACAAGAGGGTTTGGAAGGCAACGTGTTGCTACAACAAGGCTTCACCAACAAACCCTAGAAAATCAGCCCATCAAAGTGTAGAAGAACTAGGCTCTGATGCGTCTTCTTCTTCTTAGCTTGAAAGTAAAACGGCTAGCAAATAAAGAGAAGAGAAGAGTGTAGCTACGGCTAGGCTCTTTCCCTCTTCAAACAATGGCTGAAAAATCTCTTGATGGGGACATGAGACAAGGACCTACTATGTGTGTTTGTCACCTAGGGTTCATTCAGCAAATTTGTAACAATAAATGCAAGAAATAACAATACAACCATTCAATTAAGAAATCTTGCAGAAATTCACTTACATTGCACCAAGAAAATTATAGCAAACCCTAGTTGTAACACCTTCCATCAAGCAATATGCCAAAAATGCCAAATAAAGATCCAAAATGCCTTCCTTCAACAAGTGTGCCTCACAATTTCAATCAAAGAACCCAAGTGTAGTGCAAATTTTATACCTCACTAATGAGTGAGTGAGAGATGATGAAAAAATGAAGGTGAAAACCCTCAATTTATATAGTACCATGACCTAATTTTACATTTTAGGTCATGAAAAAGGCCGACAAGGCCAAAATACTAAAATCATATTGTTTTACATTAAATGTTCAAAATTAAAACCTAATCAAGCTAAAGAGAAACGTCATGCCCCTTTTAAGGAGACGTTAGCCCCTTCTAGGGCAAATGGAGCATCCTAGAGCAAAATGTTAGCCCTCCTTGGGCTTCTCCAACCTACTGCACGTTCCAACACAACCAAATCTGCCTCCCAAGATGTCCATAAGGTTGGATGACGTCATGATCATCATGGGTGACATCCTAGGCCTTCCAAGGCCAATGTTCCACTGAAAAAGGGCCAATCCCCCTTGGTCAAGCTCTGCCAAGGTGCCTCTGGTGGAACGTCCTCGTCTTCTCCAGTGCAAAGCTCATGATCCATCTATGTCCTGTCTCTGCTCCCCGATCTTAGCATCCATCTGATGGGCTTTTCAACCCCATGAAGGTCCAAACTAATCATCTCCCCATGTGTACTGGTCCAAAATGGTACCTGTCCGTCAGGCATGATCCTGCACATCAACAGCTACGCCCTCCATGGGCTCATCAATCACAAGGATCATAGCAATGTCAGTCACATCTGATCATCAATATTATTAAATATGTGCATAAAATCCCTAATCTATCAGCCAAAAGCTCAAAGACATTACACAAACCTGCAATACAAGTTTGGAGAAAATGACAGGGCGTCCTATTGAGCTAGTGTCCACTGGAAGAGGAAAGTTTCTGGAAGAGACCTCATCCAAGCCATGTAAGTGGGTGATGTGGTCAAGGGATGCCCAAGCAGGTGGGTGCAGTGAGGGCAGAGGATGCAAAGCTTTACCTATGGGTGCCTTTGTAGAAGGCGAGTTGTACCTGTCCTGGATGCAAATTTTTCCAAGCCCATTCATGCATTTTATTCTTTATTGCTTGTTTTTCTTCAAGAGCTAATCAGGGGACACTGCCCTGACGTGGTGACCGTGTTACCCACAAGTACTTTCACAGAAATGAGAAGGTTGGCTTGTGATGAGACCCCCTATCCTCTGGTTAGGTCTTGTTTTATTACTTTTTCGGGTCCCTCTTGTTTCTTGCTGAGAATCCTTTTATTGCTTTCTCGGGGATCCCTGGGCGAAGCATCTCGAGGTTTTATTCTTTAGGCTTTTATCTTTTACCAGCTTGCTTTTACCTTCTGTGCCTTTAGCCTCTTCTTCCCACGAGATAAGGTGCAATCCTAAAAATAGGTCAACCCAGTGCCCGAACAAGTGGAATGGGATAGGTGAGTGGGAAACAAGATGAAAAAGTGGTGCTATGACAGGAGCGGACGATGGATTTTCAAAAACCCCCCATAGTGGCAAACCAAAACCTACATACATAGGCTTACTAGGGCATCATGTCAATCCCCCCAAACGTGGTCAAGTGGGCAAGTGTAAGATCCAAGCATTTGTTAGAAACAAAAGGAATCAAATGCACATATTCAAGGGTTTTGATGATCAAAGTGATACATACCATGATACCCGGACTAATTACCTCATGGAGCAAGAACCATCTCTGACACAAAACCAAGCCGATGGTGATGGATGTTGCTGTTGCTGACAAGATAAAGGTGCTGGAAGAAAGAAAAGGTGGGCCCTCCAGGGCCATGCTAAATTCAATCCTCCTCTCAGTACTCCATGTCTAGGACCTATGGGCCTCGAGACATGTTCTCCTAGTTATCCCTAAAAGTGGGGGATAACATCTAGCTCCAACTCGGGGACATGTGCTCACCGTAGAGCGCATGAGAACCTCAGCATCTCTAGCATAACCTATTTACTTGCTTGATATCAATAGCAACATTAGTAACCAATTGGGGTGCTAATGCCACCCCATCATATATAGATATATAAGACTGAAATAAAGAAATCAATAACGTGAATGTGAAAGTAGACTAACATGCAATGCAAATGGTATAATACACTAATGCAAGAATGCCTACTTACGTGCACTTACCTGTGAAGTCAGGTTCCCCCACCTTGGTGGGGTTTGAGGAGGAGCCCGTTGATCGGTAATGGGCACCTTCTTCCTTCCAAAGTGGACAAATAGTAGGAGTCATCAACTGATTCTTTTCCAACTTTGAAAGGTCTGAGCCATGATTGAGTGCTTCCCTTGACATTTGCTAGCTCTCCTTTCTAGGTATCCCACATCCACACTACGTCCCCTTCCTTGTACTTCCTAATCTTGTATTTGGTTGTCCCTTGGACGACCCTGGTGTATTGTGCAGAGGGAGGGTGGGATTCTGCTATAAACACTTCCTACTGGGACGAATGGATATGTACATCATCTTTTGCTTTCTTTAGTATCTTCACAGTCCCGGCTTCCTTGCTTTTGAACTTGTCTAGGAGTTGTTGGTATTCCTCTTTCTTGGGCCATTTAATCTGATCAAAGTCTTCTTCTGTTGCAAAAAGCATATCTTCTGGAGAATACTTATGAAGAGTTTGTATGATCTCATCATGTGCCTTGTCATCTTTGTTGGAAACATTAGGCTCTTGCACATGAGTTGTAGTCACAAGTACATTCTGGAGACAAACCATAGTTCCATCTTTCAAGGGTATATTCACATAAGTGAGGTCCATCTCAAGAGTATCCCCCAATTCCGAGGCAAACTTCCTGGGCAATAACATCCCCCACACATCTGGGACATCTACGACCACTATGCCCATGTGGATGATCTTTTCATGATAATCTTTAAGGAAAACTTGGACATTCTCAATTACCCCATGTGTTGGTATGGCTTTAGATTCAAAGCCACACACATTCGTGTAAGGTCGTGTGACTTTCAACCCTATTTGTTGCATGACTCTAAGGGACATCATGTTAGCACATGCCCCTGTATCCAACATGCAGTTGTTGAGGCTCTTGTTGTTCATTATTAAAGTCATGAAGAAGGGAGGATGTTCACCGTATTGGACCCTAAAATGATCGGCTTGCAACATGATAGGAGGGTCCATGGGTCCATCTGATCCTTGAAAGAAATTGTCAAAACGCTCTTTGACAGATGGCACCTTAATGACTTCTTTCAGGGGAATGGTTACATGCATCTTGGATAGCGCCCCCTCAAAGTCAAAGTTCAAGTTAACCCTTTCAGTCTTGGATGTCTTGGGAAGAAGTACATCCAAAGGTGGGGGTTTTGTTTGGTCAATGGAAGATTGGTTTAGCTTCATTCTTCTATACACCTAGAACTCTTGTTTCTTCAACTTTTCTTTTGATTCCTGGTCTAGGTTGTTTATTACTGCCATTCTAGCCAACCTAGCTGCTTCTTTCATGCCCTCCTAATGCTCTGCAGCGGTGATATTTATTTGAGGGCCTTCCATGATGTGGCCTATATTGTTTACTTGTTGATGGCCATCATTACTGTAAGGACATTCATGCTCCCAATGTGCTTCATTTCATTCTAAGCACCAAGGGTTTTCATCCACAACGTTTGTAGGGGCTAAGGTGTTTGGAACTTCTTGCTCATTCTTTGGTTTATAAAATTGGTTCCCCTTTTGAAATTGACCTTTGTACAGGACCCTAGGTGCTTGGCTCTGGGATCTCTCCAAGTTGACGATCCTACTCATTAGTTCTTGATTCTTCATGATACCATCCATGGAAGCTTGTAATTTTGCCATACTGGCGCAAAGGTCTGACGTAGGTTCGGTATTGTGGACTATCTTTGGATTGGTGTCCATTTTCCCCCTTGGATTTGCGAAAGGCTCAATCTTAGATATAAGGAGGTTGCCCTCAATTTTAGTAGCCAGCTCTTGGGCTTCTTGGATTGATTAGGGGATTTTGTCCCTGAGAAGATACCCTAGTTGGCCATTAAAAGACTTGCTATAAATATGAACAAGGTAATCACTATTTGGATGATGGCTTGCAGGGATCTTTTGTAACAACGTTTCAAACCTAGTATGGAATTCCCGAATAGATTCATTCTCATGTTTCCAAAGGGAATTCAACCTGGTAAGAAGCATGTTAGGGTCTTCTTTGATACTCCATCTCTTGAGAAAAGCTTCTTCTAGTTTGTCCATGGTCTTAATGCCACCATCGGGAAGGCTTAGGTACCAATGTCTTGAAGCATCAAGGAGGGTAGCGGAGAACAACTTCATGACTAAGTCTTCAGCATCATCACTAACGGGATGAAGCTGGAAAAAATCCCAAAAGTTGCTCATGTGCTCTTCGGCATTGATTGCATCAGTACCGGTAAATTTAGGCAACCACTTTTCATACTTGGGTGGCATTTGCCTAGGGTAGCCTAGTATGGCTGACATGTCTAGTGGTCTGAAAAGAGTAGATGACCATTGTCTTTGGTTGTTAGTTGGGTTCGTTGTAGTGGTCTAAGAGCTAGACATGGCTTTTAAAGGAAGATTCCCTCGAAAAAGTGATTTTACAACAGGAGAGTTTCGGGGAGGCTTTCTTCTGAAGGATAGAGGAGGATTATTGTACCTTCATGTAGTTTGTGGAGTCGCCAAATAGTTTGCTTGAAACTATCAAAAGATAAGGGAAAACACCCAAGGTGGAGTCGCCAGGTAAGCTTATAAGATGAAGACTCTAGAGGCAAGGCTTACCGAAAAGTTGTCGTCTTGAGGAAAGTTTGACTCAGTGTTCCCCGACAACAACGCCAAAATTTTATCGCACAGTTTGTAGTAAGGATAAAAGGCTAGAGAAGAAGAGGCAAACTGGCGTAACTGGAACCAATCCCACCCAATGTCACCTCAATGGGATGGTTCTTTCTATTTAGGGAGGTCAGGCCCAAGGGAGACGTCCTCGGTGACCTGGTGTTTTGAGAAGGCAAAGGATTATAAGACAAAGATAAGTTTCCCCCCTCACAAGTCACCACTGAGCAGATAGTCCGGCTAATAGCCAATAATAAAGTATAACCAAAAAAAGAGAGATGCACCTGTCTGAGACAAAGCAACAAGAAACTGATATATGCAAGCTTGCTCGCTTGGTTAGTACTTCATATAAATTAATGACTATCTGATACACATATAAGCAATTGGATAATAAATATTGACGAAGTCAATGTTTATAAAATAGAAATGATATATAATGTCACTTCTTCAATAAATGCTAAGAAAAACGTGGCATTCAATGCAACAATCAACACTTCATTCAATTAATGCCTTTAAACCACCATTCAATTGCTTATAAGAGAAACGTTCGTTGCACAAATCATATTTATAGCAAGAGATGACAGCAATAGTAGGTTAGTAAGGTTAGTTTCTAAGCTAGG
Source organism: Picea sitchensis (assembly GCA_010110895.2). Classification (NCBI taxonomy): domain Eukaryota; kingdom Viridiplantae; phylum Streptophyta; class Pinopsida; order Pinales; family Pinaceae; genus Picea; species Picea sitchensis. The sequence goes on along the minus strand of SNQJ01S0232903.1, from coordinate 5,948 downwards.
GTTAGTAGTTAGGGTTTCATTCAAAGTTTTGAGAGTTGTTGTGATCAAGTTTACTCAAGACAAAAGAGGTCTTTAGATCAGTGCCTTAGGGTTAATGGAGTCAAAAGTAGAGGACGCAGGAGCTAAAGGATCAAGAATATAGTACATCTAAGGACTAGAAGGTGAAGCTTTGAGGTGTTGCTAGAGCAAGGCTTTAAAGTCAAAACGCTAGGGGAGAGAGGCTCACCTTGGTGTAGGGGAACTAGGCCTCGGTGCTCTCTCCTCCTTCCTTAACTCAATGGCAATGACGGCTAGCTGAGAAAATGGCATAAAACCAAGACAAGAGGGTTTGGAAGGCAACGTGTTGCTACAGCAAGGCTTCACCAAAAAACCCTAGAAAATCGGCCCATCAAAGTGTAGAAGAACTAGGCTCTGATGCGTCTTCTTCTTCTTAGCTTGAAAGTAAAACGACTAGCAAATAAAGAGAAGAGAAGAGTGTAGCTACGGCTAGGCTCTTTCCCTCTTCAAACAATGGCTGAAAAATCTCTTGATGGGGACATGAGACAAGGACCTACTATGTGTGCTTGTCACCTAGGGTTCATTCAGCAAATTTGTAACAATAAATGCAAGAAATAACAATACAACCATTCAATTAAGAATTTTTGCAGAAATTCACTTACATTTCACCAAGAAAATCATAGCAAACCCTAGTTGTAACACCTTCCATCAAGAAATATGCCAAAAATGCCAAATAGAAATCCAAAATGCCTTCCTTCAACAAGTGTGCCTCACAATTTCAGCCAAAGAACCCAAGTGTAGCGCAAATTTCAGACCTCACTAATGAGTGAGTGAAAGATGATGAAAAAATGAAGGTGAAAACCCTCAATTTATACAATACCATGACCTAATTTTACATTTTAGGTCATGAAAAAGGCCGACAAGGACAAAATACTAAAATCATACTGTTTTACATTAAATGTTCAAAATTAAAACCTAATCAAGCTAAAGAGAAACGTCATGCTCCTTTTAGGAAGATGTTAGCCCCTTCTAGGGCAAATGGACCATCCTGGAGCAAAACGTTAGCCGTCCTTGGGCTTCTCCAACCTGCCACATGTGCCAACACTGCCAAATCTACCTCCCAAGACGTCCATAAGGCTGGATGACGTCATGATCATCATGGGTGATGTCTTAGGCCTTCCAAGACCAACATTGCACTGAAAAAAGGGCCAATCCCCCTAGATCAAGCTCTGCCAAGGTGCCTCTGGTGGAACGTCCTCCTCTTCTCCGGTGCAAAGCCCTTGATCCATCTCTGTCCAGTCTCTGCCCTCTGATCTCAACATCCATCTGATGGGCTCTTCAGTCCCATGGAGGTCCGAACTAATCATCTCCCCATGTGTACCTATCCAAAATGGTACCTGTCCGTCGGGCATGATCCTGCACATCAACATCTACGCCCTCCATGGGCTCATTAGTCACAGGGATCATAGCAATGTCAATCACATCTCATCATCAATATTATTAAATACGTGCATAAAATCCCTAATACATCAGTCAAAAGCTCAAAGACATTACACAAACCTGCAATACAAGTTTGGAGAAAATGATAGGGTGTCCTATTGGGCTAGTGTCCACTGGAAGAGGAAAGTTTCTGGAAGAGACCTCATCCAAGCCATATAAGTGGGTGATGTGGTCAAGGGATGTCCAAGCAGGTGGGTGCAGTGAGGGCAGAGGATGTAAAGCTTTACCTGTGGGTGCCTTTGTAGAAGGCGAGCTGTACCTGTCTTGGATGCAAATTTTTCCAAGCCCATTCATGCCTTTTATTCTTTATTCCTTTATTCTTTATTGATTTTTTTTCTTCAAGAGCTAATCAGGGGACACTGCCCTGGTCTGGTGACCAGTGGTGACAGCGTTACCCATAAGTAATTTCACCGAAATGAGAAGGTTGGCTCGTGATGAGACCCCCTTTCCCTTGGCCATGCAACCAAGAGTCACTACCCTGGCGTGGTAACCAGCTAGTGGTAATGTCATACTGCTAGGTACCCATGGACCTAATAGGCTGGCTCGTGATGAGACCCCCTATCCTCTGGTTAGGTCTAGTTTTATTACTTTTTCGGGTCCCTCTTGTTTCTTGCTGAGAAGCCTTTTATTGCTTTCTCAGAGATCCCTGGGCGAAGCATCTCGAGGGTTTATTCTTTAGGCTTTTATCTTTTACCAGCTTACTTTTACCTTCTGGGCCTTTATCCCCTTCTTCCCACGAGATAAGGTGCAATCTTGAAAATAGGTCAACCCAGTGCCCGAACAAGTGGAATGGGATAGGTGAGCGGGAAACAAGATGAAAAAGTGGTGTTGTGACGACAACAGACGATGGATTTTCATAAATCCCCCCTAGTGGCAAACCAAAACCTACAAACACAGGCTTACTAGGGCATCCTGTCAATCCCCCCAGACGTGGTCAAGTGGGCAAGTGTAAGATCCAAGCATTTGTTAGAAACAAAAGGAATCAACTGCACATATTCAAGGGTTTTGATGATCAAAGTGATACATACCATGATACCCGGACTAATTACCTCATGGAGCAAGAACCATCTCTGACAAAAAACCAAGCCGATGGTGATGGATGTTGATGTTGCTGACAAGATAAAGGCATTGGAAGAAAGAAAAGGTGGGCCCTCCAGGGCCATGCTAAAGTCAATCTTGCTCTCGGTACTCCATGTCTAGGACCTGTGGGCCTCAAGACATGTTCTCCTAGTTATCCCTAAAAGTGGGGGATAACAAGTAACATTGCCACCACTGGTCACCACGCCAGGGCAGTGTCCCTTGATTAGGTTCTTGAAAGAAAAAGAAATAAAGAAATAAGAATAAAAGGCATGAATGGGCATGGAAACATTTGCATCCAGGACAGGTGCAACTCGCCTTCTACAAAGGAACCCACAGGTAAGCCTTGAATTTCCCTGCTATCACTACACCCCTTGTCAAGACATCCTTTATCCACCTCATCCATTAACATGACTTGGATTTCATCTCTTCCGGAAACATCCCATTTCCAATGGACACTAGCCCAATAGGACACCCTGTCACTTCCTCCAAACTTGCCTTGCAAATTTGTATAATATCTTTGAGCACTTGACTGGGTAAAAGGGGTTTTATGCACATGTGTAATAAAATTGATGATTGGATGTGATTGACATTGCTATGATCCCTACGACTTATGAGCCCATGGAGGGTTGTATCTGTTAATGTGCAGGATCATACCCGATGGACAGGTACCATATTGGACAGGTACACATGGGGAGATGATTAGTTTGGACCTCCATGGGGCTGAAGAGCCCACCAGATGGATGTTTAGACCCCAGCAGGGGGTAGAGACAGGACAGAGGGGTTTGCACCGGAGAAGAGGACGTTCCACAGAGGCACCCTAGCAGAGCCTTACCTAGGGGGGTTGTGCCCTCTCCATTGGAACTTTGGCCTTGGAAGGCCCATGACGTCACCCAGGATTCCCATGACGTCATCCAACATTGTGGACGTTTTGGGGAGGCAGTTATGGAAGTTGTGGCACGTGTGGCAGCTTGGAGAGGCCCAAGGATGGCTAACGTTTTGCTCCAGGAGGCTAATGCTGCCCTAAAAAGGGATAACATCACCCTAGAAAGGGCATGACGTCTTCACTTTTCTTGATTAGGGTTTAATTTATGACATTTAATGTAAAACAATATTATTTGGTATTTTGGCCTTGTCGGCCTTTTGGTGACCTAAATTTTATTAAGGTCACTTGGTATTGTATAAGTAGAGAGCTAAAACTCTCATTTTAATCATCATCTTTCACTCACTCTTAGTGAGGTCTGAAATTTGCGCCCTCCTTTAGGGTTTTTGGCTGAAATTTTGATGCGCACTTGTTGAAGGAGGCTTTTCTTGGCTATTTTGGCATTTTCTTGGTGGAAGGTTTACAACTAGTGTTTGACTATATGAATGCTTAGTGGATGTAAGTGAATTTTTGCAACACTTCTTTATTGAATGGTTATGGTATTTTTACTTGCATTTTGTTATTATAATTTGTTGGATTAAACCCTAGGGGACAAGCACATGTTGGTGTCCTTGTTTCATGTCCCTACTAAGTTATGCTAGGAGCCATTTATTTTGCTGAAGATTTATGTTAGAGCCTTGCCATAGCAACACTCTACCATCCACTCTTCAAAGCTAGCCGTTTTTATCTTGTCATTGAGCTAAAGAAGGAGGAAAACGCACTAAGGCCTAGGGTTTCTACACTTTAGTGAGTCGTTTTCCCCTAGCGTTTGATTGATGAAGCCTTGCCTTAGCAACACTTAATCATCTCTCTTGTCTTTAGCCCTACCATTTATTACTCAAGCTAGCCGTTTAATTTTGTCTTTTGAGCTAGAGAAGGAGGAAGACGCACTAAGGCCTAGGTTTACTACACCTTAGTGAGCCGTCTCCCCTAGGGTTTGATTTGTTGAAGCCTTGCCTTAGCAACACTTCAACATCAAACCCTCTTGTCTCTAGCCCTATCACTATCATTTCGGTCCTTCAACTTTTGCAGTGATTTTGACTCCATTTACCCTAATAGCGCACTGATCTAGACCTTCTATGTTGAGTACCCTGATCATACATGTATCCAATACTTTGAAAAACTACTAATCCTTCTAACCCTAGCTTAGACTAATATTTACTAACCCTATTGTTGTCGTCATCTATTTGTGCTATAAACATATCAATGCAGCATTTATTGTGTCTTTAAAGCAATTGAAAGATTGGCTAAGGTGTTGCTTCTAGTATTGATATTGTTACATTGATGACAAATTGCCATTGCTTATTGTGAAGCTTCATTAGCATTTATTGAGAAGTGATATATAGTGTAATCGTTGCTATTGTACATTGTTGAATTGCTTCATCAATACTGTCTATCAAATTGCTTTATATCAGAAGTCCTTCATTATATGAAGTACTAACCAAGCAAGTGATCCTGCGAATGTATAGTTTCCTTGTTGCTTTGTCTCGGGAAGGTACACTTTTGGTTACTACTTCCGGTTATCTTTACCTTTATTGGTTGTTAAGCCGAACTTTCTAATCGGTGGTGACTTGTGAGGGGGAAAACTTTACTCAACCTTTTAATCCTTTGCCTTCTCAAAACCCCAAGTCATCGGGGACATCTCCCCTGGGCCTACCACCCTAAATAGAAAGAGCTATCCTATTGAGGTGACAGTGATAGGATAGTCTCAGTTTCACCAGTTTGCTTGTCTTCCATCCGTCCTTTGCTCCAACTACAAACTGCGCGATAACACAGACTAGGCACGTTGGTCTGATGATAATGATGAGACTGGTACAGCGTCAGCATGTTGGTACTGTTATCGCACGGTTTGTAGGAAAGGTTTTAAGGAGCTTGAGTCAAGGCTTGAAACCGGCGTAACAGGAGCTTCCCCACCCACTGTCACCTCGATGGGGAGCTCTTTCTATTTAGGATGGCTGGTCCAAGGGAGACGTCCCTATGTAATCTGGGTTTTAGAAGGGCTAAAGGATAATGGATCAAGATGAGAGGTTCACTTTCACAAATTACTGCCAAGTATGAGATAGTCAAGAGAAAAGTCTTCCACTGAATGGCACCTGTTTGCGAGACAAGACAAATAATACTAGAATATGTGCTTGCAGTGGGTTAGTACTTCATAATCAATGACTATCCTCAAATATACATATGAGCAATGATATAATTATTGACAAAGTCAATGATTATCAAACAAAGATAAATAGCTTGTATCACTTCTTCAATAAGTATACCAAAAGATAAGAGCATTCAATGTTCATAATTAAACCTTGTATTATATGTCAATGCAATAAATATCTCAAAATAGCTCACACCTATAAAGTAGCTGCGTCACTATATATTGTTGCTGCAATGATGATGACGTCAAGCTTAAATTTAGGTCAAAATTAAGACAATTGAGTGGAACGTTTTAGCAAATAAG
>SNQJ01S0232901.1:0-14082 GCA_010110895.2 Picea sitchensis | reverse complement strand
CATTAGTAATGTTATTTTATTTATGTCGGCTTTATTCCATTAGTTGTAATTATACCTCCTAGTCTCCTATATATACCAAGGAGACATTTTCATTTGGAATCATCTTGTACTTGAACATTTAAGTGGGGTAAAAGGAGGTTGCCACCTCAAAGAGGCTTATTATCTGAAATTATCTCTTTTTTAAGGCGTTGATTACTTTTTCTGAGGTTTTTCTATGCTATATTGATATTTGGTTCTTAACACAGAGTCATCTAACTTCATCCACCTTCTAAAATGGAAAAGTATGACCTCTAAGCTTGAAGGACATAATAAAATGTCATTATTTTTAGTTAGAAAAATCCTCTTTGAACCCCTCCTTGGCCTCTTTATTATAAGAGCAACAAATTGGTGTGATCTATTGTCCAAACACTCAAAGTAATTATTTGATTCATCCTATTGCATCATTCCACCATTCTTGTTGGAATATACACTAATATTGAGAGGGGGGGTGAATCAGTATTAGACATAGTTTTACCACTTTAACTAGTCATTACATAAACAATCATAAGAAATGTAGAGAATTAACCATATCAACATAGATCAACACAAATGAATAATACATAGATATTTAATGTGTAAACCCAAATGGGAGAAAACCAAAAAACTTTATTTATAATATTTTGCAGGCACCAACCTATTGTTACAATGCTTGTAGGCACCAACCAGTAGGAGACACCATTCTCCGTGACTAAGTATCGACTAAAAAATAGTGTTTACAGGCACCAACCTGTAGTAGACACCAATCCCCTATATAAGAACCCACTCATAGTCAACAAACACCAATCTTCCAAGCACCAACCTGTTAGGAAGATGAGGACTCCAATCCTCTCCCTAGCACCATCCTACCACCCTGAAGTAACCTTCTGATTTGTCTGCCTTGCATTGTATGATGTCTTCAGACCTCGGGACCTCAACACTTCTATTCACACAATCCACTTCTCCCACACATTGATCTATACCCTAATACAATTACATTATCTTCTCTTCATTTTCTGGTATCCTCAGACTTGTGAGCCTTAGAGATCCTCTTCAATAGTGTTCATCCATCACTACCATTCTCAAACCACACCATATGTTCTCACACTTTAGAACCTCATAGCTCACCACTTACTCTCTTCTATCCAAAAACTCTTAGCTCAATTAGGGAATCATTATTTATAGAGATCACTCCCTTAATCATTTGTCCACATACAAATTGTGTTCAACTGGTCGGCTCTGGATCTCCTCAAAATAAAGTTGAAATATTCCTTTGCATTTGGCACAAACACCTCCATGAAAACCGATCTTAGTTTCCTTCCAATGCACATGATCTTGTTCACTAGTCCTCGACACTCAACCACCTCATGATTTGGATCTTCATTTAATTTCCATCATCGATCTGTGATTGCATTCATCGGGACCATCAAGGTATAGAAATACTCAACACCACCTAAACACTATACAACCATCCGATCATCTCTTTGTTTGATCGCAATCGTCGATATACTCTTTCCTTTCCACTAGGTCAATGATCTTTGTCATCGGGACAACAAGAGCATGAGTATAAACTTTATCTTCAATGGAATTTCTCTGACGATCTACTCTGTCAGATCCTACAATCCTCACCATCTAAAATCAATGGTCATGATCCTCATCATCACCTTCAACCTCACAACGGTTATCTCTTGTCTTTCTCATATCTTGTGAGATGTTTAGGTGGGACCCATGTTGATCTACGACTTTCAATGCATTTCTCCTTCTCTTCGATCAACGACTATTGCTAGCTCTCGAAGTCCCTTGTCGTCGTCAGAGTATGTTCATTGCAAGAAACTCAGTCCACTTCTATCATGGATGAATGGCGGAGATATAATCGCTATACGGCTGAGATTATTCACACCCAACTAGCCTCATGATATATCTACACTTGTCATTTCATTTGATCAATGAATGTCATTGGATTTTGAAGTCCCTTGTCATCATCAGAGTATGTTCACTGTAGGAAAATCGGTCCACTTCTACCATTGATGAACAATGGATATCAACTTGACTTCAACGACTAAGATTTCACTTCATTGTCATCATACTATGCCTGTTTCAGGTATCATGGTCCACTTCTATGTTGCTTCATCAACGAACAACTAAGATCTACTCATGACTCGTTACCCAGATCAATGATTGACCAGGTTTAAACCCATACAAGCCCACATTCAATTCACCCACGAAGAAAATGCTGACAAGTGTCACTCCCCGGGACACACTACCTACCACATTGGCATATTTGTCACCCTGTACTCGAGGATGTCACAATGCATCATATTGACATCATCTTTCCATCATGAAGCATATCATCATGAACCCAACAACTAAGGTGGATCCTCCAATTGATCTATGGTCCCTATTAATTCAAAGTTACCTCCATCAAATTCCTTTTGCAACCTTTCACTCAAACACTTTAATGGCCTTGTTATCAGATCAATGGTCCTAATTCTCTCCCATAAACTACTTTGAAATATCAATGGTAGCTATTGAATCTAATTCTCCTTCATCATCGAACTACCTGTCACCTTGTATGCTCCGACCAACGGTCCTGATTTGTTCGCTACGTCAAATCAATAGCTGTGATTTCTTCTTAATTGAACATAGGGAGTTCTTCATGGTAACAATTTGATTTTAGACTTAGACGATTCTAGGTTATAACACTTCTCTGATCTCCTTCCTTTTGACTTTATTCACAGGGTAGACCTACAAAATTCTTTCAAGAATTCATCATCACATATTTATTTTATGTACAAAGGTTCATCAATGCTCGGGGACATTCTTCCTATGTTTGGATGGTCCAATTCTCTTTAGTCTTAATGGTCTTGATGCCTCCTTTATTTGTTTGGTTCGATCCTTGGACTTTCCATTTACACAAGGTAGATATTAAGTTCCACAGAGTCTCCTCTTGTCAGTAATATCATAGTCATGTCTAGTTTGGCATCAATGACAACAATACTTGTGTAATACGACAACATTGTTTCCAACCTCCTTTGACAACAGTCAGTCTCCCCCTTCCTGTGATATTGATGAAATCCTTTGACATCAATGATGACACAATTTTCAACAAATTCCCCCCTTTTCATTGATGGCAACACAATATTAAACTCATCCAATCTATGGAACCATAGATCGATTTTGTTCTCATCTAAGTTGATTGCTTCATTATGCTAATATACCCCTTTCTTTGTACTCTCCCCCTTTGACATCAATGTGAAAGGGATTTTCTCGCACTTACACATTACTCATTACAAAATCAGCCACATTTTTCACCTTCTACAACTCCCCCTGAGTTGGTTCTTGTCTTGTAGTGATTTAGTGAGTGGATGACATGGGGACCACCCCCAATTTATGTCCAAGATACTCAAATACTTCTCTAGGAAGAGGTTTTCTAAAGATATTAGCAACATGTTCTTTTGTGACAATATACTCCAATTTGACATTTGATTATGTGACTTGTTCTCTCAAGAAATGATACTTGATTGGAATGTTTTTTTTTTTGAATGCATGATTGGATTCTTAGATATGTTTATGCACTGGTATTGTAACATAGAATTTATATGGGCTGATCACATTCTACCTTAATATTTTTTAGTGTTTGTTTCATCTAGAGAACTTGTGTACAATAGGTTTTTGCTGCAATGTATTATTCCTCTGTTGTGGATAAAGAGATCAGTGATTACTTCATGTTGAACCAGTACACCAAGTTTGTTTTCAAAAAGAATGCTCCACCATTGGTGCTCTCTCTTTTGTCCACATTTCTTGCCCAGTCTGCATATTTGTAAGTTGTCAAAGTAAATTCTTTTCTTGTGGGATACCATAAACCAAAGTCTAGTGTGCTTTTCAGGTATCTGAATATTCTTTTTACTGCTAGTACATGTGTTTCCTTTGGTGTTGCTTCAAACCTTCCAACTAGCCCTACTGCCTGCAGAATATCTGGTCTTGAGGTTGTTACACACATGAGACTGCCTATCACTAATATGTACAGATTTTGATTTTCTTCCTTTGATTCATCTTCTTTACTTAGCTTACATCCAGTGAACATGGGTGTCCTGACAGGTTTACAATCTTCCATTTCAAATTTCTTCAACATCCTTTTGATATATTTTTTTATGAGAAATGAATATACTTTTGTTGGTTTGAGTAATCTGCGGTCTTAAAAAGAAATATAGCTCTCCAAGAATGGACATCTCAAATTATTTTTGCATTTCTTCTACCAAATTTTGGCTCATTCTAGCAGAGTTACTTCCAAAAATGATATCATCCACATAAACTAGAATGATTAACATTTATACATTGTCTATTTTGATGTAGAGATTTTTATTTTTTGTTCCTCTTTTGAAACCTTGTTGCTGCAAGTACTTGTCAAGTATTGAATACCATTCTTTGGAAGCTTGATTTAATCCATAGAGTTCCTTATTAAATCTGAAAACATAATACTCGTCTTCTGAAAATAAGAATCCTTTAGGTTCTTCAATGTACACTTCTTCCTCTAAATCTCCATTCATAAATGATGACTTGAAATCCATATGATATACCTTAAGATTATTGAAACTTGCAAATGCCAAGAGCATCTTTATGGCTTTCAGTCTTGCAACAAGTGCAAAGGTTTCATCAAAGTCAATTCCTTCCACTTGAGCATACCCCTTACAAACTAGTTTTTCTTTATTTCTTACAAATTTTCCATCTTCATTCAACTTGTTTCTGAATACCCACTTTGTACCAATCAAATTTTTATCCTTGGGTCTTGGGACAAGTTCCCATGTCCGATTTTTCTCAATCTAGTTTAAATCTTCTTCCATAGCATTCACCCAATGTTGATCATTACTAGCTTCTACAAGGCACTTAGGACCTATTTTTGATAGTAAAGAGAGCTTCATAAGCTCAAAACTGTTTGTCAGTTTTCTCCTAATCTGAGTCTTGGCATTTTTATCACCAAGAATTAATTTTTTTGGATGATTTTTCTGCACAAACCTTGATGACGTTTGTGTATCTTGACGTTTTATTTCTTCTTCTTCTTCTTCTTCTCCATTTTTTGGTTATTTTTTCTTCTTCTTCATTCTCTTGTTCTTGTTTTATTTCTTCTTCTTCTTCTTCTTCTCCATTTTTTGGTTATTTTTCTTCTTCTTCATTCTCTTGTTCTTCTTCTATATGTTATTATTCTACCCTTTTGTTGCACTCCATTTCTTCTTCTTCCAGTTTGTTCATGTGTGGTATTTCTTCATCTATTTTGACATTAACACTTTCAACAATCTTTTGCAGTATTTTGGTGTAATATCTATAGGCTTCGCTTCTTGATGAATACCTAAGAAAAAATATTTAATCTTCCCTTGATTCAAACTTTCCTAAATCCTCATCATCTCATTTAATGTAGCACTTGCTTCCAAATATTCTAAAGTGTTTGACAGATGATGTTTGGCCTTTCCATAATTCATAAGGTGTATTTTCACTATTGACCCCGATTTGTCCTCTATTTAAAATGTAGACAGTAGTATAAACTTCTACTCTCCAAAAGTTGTTTGATAATCATGCTCCATTAACATTGTTCTAGAAATTTCTTGGACATGTCTATTTTTCCTTTCAACTACATTTTGTTGAGGAGTTCTAGCAACTACATAATGTCTTTTTAGTCCATGTGTTTCAGAGAATTCTTCAAACTCATTGGATGTGAATTCACCTCCATTATCTGACCTTAAGAATTTCATCTTCATATCTGTCTCATTCTCAACTAAAGCTTTGAATGCTTTAAATTTGTCAACTTCCTCAGATTTATTTTTGAGAAAAGTAACCCAAGTCATTCGTGTATGGTCATCAATGAGCAACATGAATTAGCTTTCTCCTCGCAAGCTCTTAGTTCTTGTTGGTCCACAGAGATATGTATGTACAAGTTCAAATGGATTAGAGGTTGCATATTATTTTGTCTTGAGGCTCACCCTTGATTGTTTTCCAAGATGGCACTACTTATAGATAGTGCTTGAGGATTTTATGATCTTTGGCATATCTCTTATTGCTTGTTTGAAATTGATCTTTACTAGGTTGTCAAAGTTCATATGACCCATTCTTTTATGTCACAACCAACTTTCATCTATCTTCCCTATTAAAACATTTTTCTCCATTAATTTCATCAAGAACATACACATTGTTTGGAATTCTGATTGCTTTTGCAACTAGCTTGCCTGAATTTTCTTTTATGATCTCATATTCTTGGGAGTTAAAAGTAAGATTATGTCCTTAATCACACATCTGACTTACACTTAGAATATTTTGTTTCAAATTTTCAATGCACACAACCTTTTCCATTTTGGCTTTTCCATTATCTAGACTGAGAGTGCCTTTTCCAACTATCTTTGAGCTGTCATTGTCTCCAATGGTGACACTGTTTGCATTGTTCTTCAGGGTGATAAACTTTGATCTATATCCTATCATGAAACAAGATCACCCATTGTCAATGAACCACTTATCCTTATTATTTTGTGCACAAAGTGCATCTTGAACAAACATAGATTTTTTTTTATTTTGTTCCCTTTGTTCATGATTTCTTTCCATGATCGTCAGGGCTTCCTCTCTTTGATTTCTGAAATCATTTTTCATATTTTTGTTATATGCCCAACATTATTGAAATTATAACATATGATGTTATAGTTCATCAAAGGAGAAAATTGTTGATTTTTTATTTTATTTTAGATCTAATAATTATTGCCTTATGATTTAAGTGCTAATGTTATCATAGAATAATTACACACTAAAAAGATCAACAAGACTTAGAGAACTAGCCAAAATCAACATGGCCTCGTGGGTGAATGTATCATTCTCCCTTTGTCAAATCAACATGACTAATCTTAGAGAATGTCTTCCCGACGCTAAAACATCAACAAAAATGAGTTGTAATTTCTTCTTGAGAATCCATGGGTATCTTTGTTGTTGTTCCTCATACAACCATATGTTGCATTTGTTCTGCAATCTATTTATTTATGACCAAAACCATTGCAAGAAGAACAATATCCAGAGAAAGAATTTTGGTACCTAATTGTGTGATTCCATCTTGATGGGAGAGTCCTCTAGATTCTGTCCTTGTGCGTAAGGTTTGTCTTATGTGGAACACACCGATCTTCATGTCTGTTGCTTTCTATATTGGTAGTATTTTTTAATATATTGGCATATCTCTTGGTCCTTTCTTCACTTGACTGTTTTGAAGAGGTTGAGGCTTCTTCATGCAAAGCTTCCTTCTATTAACTGTAGCCAAGACCAATCTTGTCAAATGGTGATCTTTGACGATTTAGGATTTCATTTAAGGTTGTAGAACTCTTTTCAAATTTCATGTTGGTGTGTGATCTTTCCAATTCCTTTCTTAGATAGACTATTTCAAATTCCAGACTACTACATATATCATCCTTTTCTTTTAGTTGGGATTTTAATACCTCTACAACTCTTTTTGGTTCTTCTACTTGACCCTTTAGAATAATTATTGTCTTCTCTGCTTCTTGAATATCATGTTCCTCCTCTTTATATTTTTGCAATTCCTTTTTATGTTTTCCATTCTTTTCTTTGAATCTTTCTATTTCTTCTAAGGCACTAATGAGCTTTGCTTCATGATTTACTTCTCCATCAATTTCAGTATTGTCTTCTTGTGTTGAATACGTGTCTTCATTTTCTAGGACATTTGTCTGTGTTTCTAGGCCCATAAAGAGAATTTCTCATGTGTTACTATCATTGTTATATGAGAAGTTGTTGTCTTCATTGGTGTATAGATTCTTCTTTTGTCTGGATAATTTTCTTTTCTTTTTAGTCTTTCCCTTCCTGTATCCTTTGAGGAAGGAATATTCTTCATTATTTTTATTCGTATGAGGGAATTTAGTAGAAAAGTGTCTTGTTTTTCCACAATTAAAACATATAAAGGGAATTTTACCTTCTGATTTGTCTGCCTTGCACTTTCTGATGTCTTCGGACCTTAGAACTTTAGGGCTTCTCTTCACATAATCCACTTCTCCCACATAGTGATATATACCCTGAGACAATTACATTATCTTTCCTTCATTTTTTGGTATCCTCATACATGTGAGCCTCATAGCTCCTCTTCAATAGTTTTCCTCCATCACTATATTTCTTGCACCACACCACACATTCTCACAAGTGATAACCTTAGATCTCACCACTTAATTGCTTCTATCCACACACTCTTATCTCAATTATGGAATCATTACTTATAGAGCTCACTCCCTTAATGGTTTTTCCACATACAAATCATGCTCAACTCGTCGGCTTTAGATCTCCTCAAAATCAGGTTGAAACATTCCTTCATATCCTGCACAAATACCTCCATGAAAATCGATCATGGTTTCCTTCTGATGCACGCGATCTCATTTATTGGTCCTCGACACTCAACCACCATCCTATCGGGATCTTCATTAAATTTCCATCATCAATCTGCAATCGCATTCATCAGGACATCGGGGTACTGAAATAATCAACACCACCTCAACACTCAACAGTCATTTAATCATCTCTTCATTTGATCGAAATCATTGATCTACTCTTTCCTTGCCACCAGGTTGACGATCATTGTCATCAAGACACCAAGAGAATGGGTATAAAATTTAGTTTTTATGGCATTTCTCTGACAATATACTTTTTCGGATCCTACAGTCCTCGCAGTCTAAAATCAATGATCTTGATCCTCGTCATCAACTTCAACCTGTGCAACGGTTATCTCTTTTCATTATAACTACTCGTGAGATGGTTAGGTGGGACCCATGATGATCTATGGCTATTGTTTCATTTCTCCTTCTCTTCGATCAACGACTATCATAGCTCTCAAAGTCCCTTGTCGTTGTCGGATTATGTTTGTTGCAGGAAACTCAGTCCACTTCGATCATGAATGGATGATAGATATCTACTCATTGTGCCAAATTAACAACTAAGAGTCTTCACGGCCAACTCACCTCATGACATATCTACGCATGTCATTTCATTTGATCAATGATTGTCATTGGATTTCGAAGTCCCTTGTCGTCGTCAGAGTATGATCAATGCATGAAACTCAGTCCACTTCAACCATCGAAGAAAAACGGATATCTAATCGACTTCAATGACTAAGATTGCACTTAATCATCATTGGAGTATGTTCGTTGCAGGTATCATGGTCGATTTCGATGTTGTTTCACCGAAGAACGACTAATATCTACTCACGATTCACTACCCAGACCAATGCTTGGTCGATTTTAAACCCATTCAATCTCATTTTTAATTCACCCATGAAGAAAATGCTAACAAGTGTCACTCATCAGGAAATACTAGTTTCGACATTGGCATATTCGTCACCATGTTCACGAGGTTGTCACAATGCATCATATTGACATCACCTTTCCTTCATAAAACATATCATCATTAATCCAATAGCTGAGGTAGATCCTTTGATGGATCTACAGTCCATGTTAATTCAAAATTACCTCCATCGGGGTCCTTGTGCAACCTTACACTCAAACACTCTGATGTCATTACGATCATATCAACAGTCTAGATTCTCTCCAGCAAACCACTCTAACAAATAAATGGTTGCTATTGACTCAAATTCTCCTTCATCATCGAAATTCCAGTCACCTTGTACACTCTCACCAACGGTCCAGATTTGTTTGTTATGTTGAATCAACAGCTATGATTTCTTCTGAATTAAACACATGGATTTATTCATGGTAACAGTTCAATTTTGGACTTAGCCAATTATAGGTTTTAATACTTATCTAATCTATTTCCTTTCTCCTTTATTCATATGGTAGACCTAAATAATTCTATCAGGAGTTCATCAATGCAAAATTGTTTTACGTACAAAGGTTCATCAACGCTCAAGGACATTCTTCATGTGTCTGGCTGGTCTGATTCTTGTTTGTATCAACAGTCTAGATGCCTCCTCTGTTGTTTGGTTTGATCCTTGGACCTTTCATTTACATAGGTGATCTGGATTTATGAGTGGAATGAACTGATTAACAAATTGAATACAAAAACACACATATACGGAGAACAATAACATGTATCCAGTGAACAATAACTTCTATTGAATAAATGAAATAGGATGAAATTGTAAAACTGCAAAACTGAAAACAACTTACTCGAATGGTGGTATTTATATATAAGAAGAGATGTGGTTGCTAAGCACATTTGTCAGAGAAAAATGATTACAATGAGGCTCCAAAGGCCTTTTTAACATTATTCATGAATTCCAAAACCCTAGACATCCAAAAACCTAACCATAGGAGGTGAAACGTCAAAATTTATGTGGGCCCCGATGGGTAAGTTGGTACATCAACTTCCCAGGGTCATAAATTTTGCATACGAACTCCATTTTAGGCACGTGATAGCCCGTTGGAAAGGTATTTTTGAGAACTACACATTATGTTGTCAAACTCTAAATATGTCTACAGTTTGATTGTGGCAAGACAAAACAACACTTTTTAGGGCCCCAAAAACGGCCCTGGAAGTACATAAAGATGTATTGACATGAAAAATTTCCAACTAATGCAGTTGGATTAGGTGGGTGGCCACCAATATCCACCTGGAATATGTGTAATGCTTCAAATATCCCTAGAAGTGTAGAGCCCACAATTACAAAAAAGTACAGAATCACATGTTGAACTAAAAACTACCAAGAGGAGCCAGTTGGAATAGGTGGGTGGCCACCAATATCCATGTGAACTAGTCCTCCCCCCTTAGGAATCAATGGTCTCCATTGTGTTGATTTTTCCCATCAAGTGAGAAAATTTCTACTGAATTTGGCCCCTAGTGAGCCACTTGCTTTGGTGCAGGAGTTTCCCTACCTTGACAACTCGATAAAGCTGAATCCTCTGCTGACGAGTGCCCTTGACCTGTGTGTCCACTATCTGATCAGTGGATGCATGTTCCACGCAATTAGGGTTGAGCTTTGTTGGTGTCAATTGTTTTGTGATCTCTGAGGTGTCCAATAATGGTGAAAAATATGGCCGAAGGAGGTCCACATTGAACACTGGGTGCAAGCCAAGGAAGGGTGGAGTGTTGAGATCAAAATCATTGCTACCCATAGCCTTGGTGATAGTGTAAGGCCCATAGTGAAGTGGGTGGAGCTTCTGATGGGGCCCTGTAAGGTGCTCTTTATGAAAATGTAACCAGACATTCTCTCCCACCTGAAAATGGCACGGTACCCTGTGTTGATTATGGCGATGTTTGTACTTAGAATTGGATTTCTGCAAACTCTCATGGACCTATTGGTGGATGTGTTGGATCTTCTCAATTAATCTAGTGGCTTTTTCAGCCTCATACTGAACATGGGAAGAATTTTCTTGTGTGGTGGAAAGAGGTAATGCAACATCAATGAGACCCAAGGGTTGGAATCCCAACCTTACCTTAAATGAGTTATGGTCGATGGAGCTATGGAGAGCCATGTTGTAACTGTGTTGAACATAGGGAATACTCTCATCCTAGGTACACAGATGCTTAGAGTTGTACATGCATAGAATGTGAAAAATCATCTGATTGACAACCTTTGTTTGGTCATCAGTTTGGGGGTGGAAAGCAGTGGATTTAGTGAGCTTGGTGTCCAACAGTGGCCAGAGACTCGACCAAAATGTGTTGAGGAACTTGTTTTCCCGATCGAAGATGATGGTATTTGGTATCCCAAAATGGACACACACTCATTTGAAGAAGATCTTGAAAGTATATTCTTTTGTGATTCTCTTCTTGTAGGTTGTGAGGATGTCCATCTTCGAAAATCGATTAACTTCCACAAATACACAATCATTGCCTTGCTTGGTGGACGGAAGGCCAAACATGTAATCCATCGAGATGGATTCCCAAGGCCTCTCGGGACTAGGAAGATGGGTGTATAATCCTTGATTCTTGATGTTTGGATTGGAAATGGCATGGGAAGTGCATGATTTGATATACTTGTTGACATCTTGTCTTAGTTTTGGCAAATAAAAATGTTTCTATAGAACATACACAATTTTCTCCATGCCAAAATGTCCTGCCATCCGACTGTAGTGAGCCTCCCAGATCAGCTTTGCATGCTCACTTGTAGGAACATAGATATGTCCAAGACAACATTACAGTCCATCCTGAATGTGAAAATCAGTGACATTCGTGCATGTACCCAAGAGCTGATAGGTGGTGGCGAAGTCCAAATCTTGATGATAAAGTTGGGGCCATTTAGGTGCCTCATGTCCACAGGAATGTGTGCATCCATGGGAGGTCGACTAAAGAAGTCAATGACATGATTTGTGCTCCATGTCTTATACTTGATGTTGATATGGAACTATTGCAGGTAGGTGGACCACTTCTGATGGCGGTCATTCTGCAACTTTCCCTGTGTCTGTATGAACTACAGAGGCTTGTGATCAATGTGGATGATTGTCTCCTTTCCTAGAATATAATGTTTCCATTAATGTCAGGCTTGTACAATGGAATACATGTCCTTGTCATAGGTGGGGTATTTTCAGACAATATATGAGAGTGTCTTACTATGGTATGCTACTGGATGACTGTGTTGAGTGATAACTACACCTACAACATACTTGGATGCATCAGTCTCAATCTCAAACGGTTGTTGCAGATTGGGTAAGGAGAGTACTAGAGTTGAGCACAATCAATGATTCATATCATAAAATTCTCGTTGTTTTTCCTTCCCCCACGCAAAATTTTCCCTGCCACCGCCATTGGTCACTTGGCTGAGGGCCCATGCAATATGGGAGAATCCCAACGCAAATCGTCGGTAGAAGTTGGCCAGTCCCAAGAAGCTCTAAATTTTGGTTAGTGTGATTGGGGATAGCTAGTCAGGGATGACTTGGATCTTATTTGGGTCAACATGTACCCCATTCTCATCAACAATGTAGCCCAAGTATTGGACCTTATTCATGCCAAAGGAGAATTTTTCCAAGTTGGCATATAGCTTGTGCTGCCGCAGAGTGCTCAAAACCTGTTGAATATGTTGCATGTTCTCCTCCTAAAGTTATGTTGAAGGTGAGGATGTCATCCAAATATACCAACACAAAAGAGTTGGTAAAGGGTCTCAATACATCATCCATAAACCTCATAAAAGTGGTTGGTACATTTGTTAATCCAAAGGGCATGACCAACCATTCGAAGAGACCTTATTTAGATTTGAAAGTTGTCTTCCATACATCAATTGGTTTGATGGAACCTGGTGGTAGCCAGACTTTAGGTTAATCTTGCTAAATAACTTTTCCCCCTTGAGTTGGTCAAGAAGGTAATCAATTCTTAGAATTGGGTATCGGTTTCTGACTGTGATTTTGGTTAATGCTCTGTAATCAATGCAGAGCCACTACGTCCTATCTTTATTTTGCACCAGTATAATCAAGCTTCTGCAATGGGAGGATTTGGGTCTGATGTACCCCTTTTTAAGAAACTCTTGGATCTGATGCTTGATTTCATCATTTTCCATCAGCGAGTGACAATAGACTGGTCCATTAGGAAGAGGTGCATTGGGGGTTAGATCAATTAGATGCTTGAATTGGCAGTGCGTCGGTACCTCGATGGGTGAGGAGAAGATGTCTCTATACTCTTCCATGATCACATCCACTTGCTTTTGCTGCAAAGAGAGGCTCCATGTAATCTTCTTTGATTTTGTCACTTCACTTTATTATTTAAATAATCGTTCTTGACTTTGTCACTTTACTTTATCATTTAAATAATAATTTCTTCTTTGCAATCTCTTTGACTTCTTTGACCTTTTGGGGCTTCAAGCCAATATATGTGGGTCCTCCAACTTTGTAAGGCCATAAATCTCAAACTGTGAGGAGTTATGTGACGTTCCACATACCACTAGAAATGGCATGACAAGTACTATCCATATAGAATAGTCTTGTTGATTAAGGTTGGTTGTCATTGATGTCAACCCTTGAAGAAAGACTCGTAACATAAAGGCTTGGGTAATGGACCCAATATTGTTTGATGTAAATATGACTCATTATTTTTTTGTCATGGTTGATAAGAAGTAAATATGGATGAACTCCAAAGTGGTCCCCTTATGGTGAAATACCTCACGAG
>SNQJ01S0232900.1:2279-14082 GCA_010110895.2 Picea sitchensis | reverse complement strand
GACCTAAAGGGTTGATGAAGCTAAAGCAATGATGCAAAGATACCCCCCTCTCACTAGTCACTCAATTCAAAAGGTCCTTATGTCTTAAGATATGAAGCAAATGTAATGGATGAAGTGTACCTTCCTAGAACAAGATAACAAACAAATATGGTAGTTTCAAGTACAAAATGATATTAATGCTTCAATAAGACAATAAACCATTGAAATGTATACTAGCTAGTATAAAATTGCAACAAAATGAAAGTTTACAACATCAAGAAGTATTTTATAATAGCTGCAAGAAATATGCCTCAAAATTGCTTGAAACGACAATGGAAAGATAACATTTACTAGGAAGAATGATAATAAAATGTCACAAGAAAATTTAGAAGTGTTTAGCTAGCATTCAAAGTCAATTATGCAGAAAATTTGCTGCATTAGATGGTTGTAGCAGTCATTTATAACAACAACAAATAAGTTAGTGATTGGGGCTAAACTAGGGTTAGAAATAGTTAGTAAAAGATTAGGATAAGAGTGTTTGAGTGTTTAATCAATCCTTCAACAGGAGAGAGGCAATAACTAGTGCCTTATAGGGCTTATGCAGTCAAGTGTATGACTTCTTCAAAGGCTACAATTCAATTTTGATGATGCACAAAAGTTTAAGAGGGAGAATGCATAGGAGAAGTAGTAACTTAAGGTCCCCCATGCATTTTCCTCAAGAAACAAGATGCTATGGTGTAGGTAATTCTAGGCCCTAACACCTTGCTCTACTTAGGCTTCTTATGGGATAAAACTTAGGCAAAGATAACTAGGTCAAAACCTTAGAGTGCTAGCAATTTAGTGCTCTAGGGTTTCACTAATCACTAGATCTATTCAATGAAAAGCTTGGCAAATAAAAAGTAAGAAAGTAGCAATTTAAGTTCCTTACATCAAGCATTAAGTATACCATGCAATTTCATAATATTGTATGAGAAAATAAAACCACACATAAACCATTCAATAGATGAAAAAAATGCATATTTTACTTACTTGCACCAAGAATAATCATGAAAATACTATGCAAGATTACCATAAAAGCTTCCAAGATTGATCCAACTTGCAAAAAATAGCCTTATACAAGAGTGTGCCTCACAATTTCAGCCAATAGCCCTTACTAGGGCACAAATTTTAGACCTCTCCTCTTGTGTGAGGAGTTGTTATGTCAAAATGAATGTACTTTATGTCTATTTGTACAAAATCTTTGACCTTTAATTAATTTTATGTCAAAATAAGGTCGACCTGGCCAATTTACAAATAAATTCAAATTTGACATAAATAAAATTAATTAGCATCTAAAGACACCTCTGAGGTTGATGTCATGCCCTTCTAGGGTGATGTTGAGGCCCTAAGGTGGAATGTTGAGCCTAAAAGGTAGGGCGTTTGGCCTCAAAATGCCCCAGATGAAGACCACACGTGCCACTAGGCTCATACATGCCTCCAAAACGAAAACTCTAGCTCTAGATGACATCCATGGTCATGATGGTGATGTCTTGAGACTTCAAGGGCCAACGTCCATGTGGAAGAGCAAGATCTCCATGGGTCTAGGTCTGTCAGGGTGCCTCCAAAGGCAACGTCCTTCTTTCTTCCAGGTGCAAATATTCAATGTCTTCTTACCCTTAGCTGGGGTTACAACATCCAAATGTGGGCTTTAATCCCCCCATGAAGGTCCAAGCTAATCATTCCCTCATGTGTACCCATCCACCTGGAAAAGTCTTGCAACAACAAAAAGTACGCCCTCCAAGGGTTCATAAGTCATAGGGATCATAACTTGTAAATCACATCCAATAATTAAATTACCCAAACATGTGCATCAAACCCCCCTTTAACCCAAACAAATTCTCAAAGAAGTTATGCAAATTGACAAGTTAGGTTTGGAGAAGGTCTCAGGGCGTCTTATTGGGCTAACCTCTCTTAAGTTTGGGGTGTTTCCTAGGTGGGATCTAGTCCAGATCATGTAAGTGTATGAGGTGGCATGGGTAAGTGTTTTGAAATAAGGTGCATGTGATAACATGGAAATGTAAGATCTTACTTGTGGGTGCCTTTGTAGAGGGAAAGTTTCACCTTGCCATAAATGTTATTGTTTCCTAGCCCATTCATTTCCTTTTACTCTTAGCTTTATTGCTTTTGATCTTTTGCTTTTTTGCTTCAAAGGAATAGTTGGGGGCCACTATCCTGGCTTGATGACCAAAGGTGAAAGCATTATGCACAAACATTTCATGGAGATGAGAAGGTTGGCTCGTGATGATACCCCCTTTTTCTTGGCTATGCCACCAAGAGCCACTACCCTAGTTTGGTGACTAGATAGGTGGTAGTTTCATACTTCTA
Organism: Picea sitchensis; assembly: GCA_010110895.2. Classification (NCBI taxonomy): domain Eukaryota; kingdom Viridiplantae; phylum Streptophyta; class Pinopsida; order Pinales; family Pinaceae; genus Picea; species Picea sitchensis. Next base: position 11,739 of record SNQJ01S0232900.1, on the reverse strand, counting down.
CATGCCCATGGCCATAATAGGTTAACTTGTGCTGAGACCTCCTATCCATCAAATAGTACCTTGAGTTTTTATGTATATTATGGGTCCCCTTTTCTTACTGAGAAGATTTTCACTACTTTCTTGGGGATCCCTGGATGAAGCATCTCAAAGGTTTAAATATTGGATTTTAACTCTTGCCAGCTACTTTTACCCTCTAGGCCTTTAGCTCCTTCTTCCAACAAGGTAAGGTACAACCCTTTCTAGTGTAGCCAATCCCAATGCCCAAATAAAGGTAGGGGAGATGAGAGGAATAAATACGGAAAGTGGTAAGTATGGAGGGAATGGACGATGACCTTTCATAGACCCACACAGTGGAAACCCATCCTAAAGGGAGATCAACTTACTAGGGCACCGTGTCACCCTTCCAGGTATGAACGAGGCAAAGAGTATAATTTCCAAGAAAACGCCATGAAATGAAGAAGAATTCAATGCAACATATTCAACTGCTTAAAAAATTAGAGAGACACATACCATGATACCCAGACTCATTACCTCATGAAGAAAGACTTACTTATACTTCAGGACCAGGTTGGTGGGATGGAGAGTGTTGTTGTTGATAAATGGACTGCACTGAAGAAAAGAGGGGCCCTCTAGGGCCATGCTTAAGTTGTCTAGCTCTCGGTACTCCATGTCTAGGACCTATGGGCCTCGAGACATGATCTCCTTAATTATCCCTAGGCTAGGGGATAATATAGCCCATACATGGCTTTCTTTAATTGTTAAACATAATCCTTTTTGTTAATCAACTGAAAACCTTCTAGTTTTTCTACATAAACTTCTTCCTCTAGGTCACCATTCAAAAAGGTCGATTTGACATCCATCTAATAAACTTTGAATTTTTTGTAGCATGAAAAATCCAAAAACATCCTGATAGCTTCAATTCTTGCAATAAGGGAAAGTTTTCTTCAAATTCCACTCCTACTTGAGCATACCCTTTGCATACCAGTCTGGACTTGTTTCTTAATATATGTCCATCTTCATTCAACTTGTTTCAGTATGCCCATTTAGTTCCAATTACATTCTTGTTATTGGGTCTTGGAACAAGATCTCAAATCTTATTTTTCTCTATTTGGTCTAGTTCTTCATTCATGGCCTTGACCTAGTGGTCATCCTAACTTGCTTGCACAAAATTTTGGGGTTCACTCATGGATAATAGTGAAAAATTTGCAAATCTAGATGTATAACGTTTCTTCTAGTTTGTACACCTGCTTCCTTGTTTCCAAGAATCTGACTTTCTAGATGATGTTTTTGAACAAACCTTGACGGGGTCTTTGACTGTCATGTTTCCATTTTCTCCTCTTCCTCTAAATCCTCTTGTTCTTGATGCTCGTTCATTATGTCATCTTGTGGTTCATTGTTTATTGGTTCATCATATGAATCATCATGGTGTTGGTGTCTTACTGGATGAAGTGGTCCTTCATCTACTTTCACATATATACTCTCAACTATCTTGTGGATTATTTTGTTGTAGCACTTGTACCCTTTCCTTCTGGAGGAGTATCCTAACAGGATACCTTCATCATCTCTAGAATTAAACTTACCCAATTTGTCTTCATTTATTTGAATGTATGATTTTCTTCCAAATATCTTGAAATGCTTTATTGATGTTGATCTACCATACCATATCTCATAAGGGGTTTTATTATTGTTTACTCTTATGTGAGATTTATTGAGAATATTGACAGAAGTTTGAACGACCTCTCCCCAAAAGGTATTGGGTACTTTTGATTCATCAAGCATGGCCTTGGCCATTTCTTGAACTGTTATGTTCATCCTTTTTAAAGCTCCATTTTGATGAGGGGTTCTTGCAATAGAAAATTGTCTCTTGATCCCATGTTTTTCACAATAATTGTTGAATTCGTTAGATGCGAATTCTCCTCCTCTGTCTAACCTTAGGCACTTGATTTTTAAATCCATTTCATTTTCTACCTATGCTTTGAAGATTTAAAATTTTCAAAAGCCTCGAATTTATGTTTCAACATTCCAACCCAAGTCATCCTGGTATAGTCATCAATAAAAAATATGAAATATTTTTCACCTTGTGGTGATTGTGTACTAGTAGGACCATAGAGATATGTATGGATCAGCTCAAGAGTTTGAGCGATGGAGTGTTCTCTTTCCTTGAATTGAACTCTTGACTGCTTTCCAAACTGATATGACTTGCAGACAATATTCTCAGGTTTGGAAATTTTAGGCATATCTCGTACAACATATTTTCTTCCTAGCTTAACAAGTTGATTAAAACTAAGATGACCTAGTCTTTTGTGCCAAATCCATCTCTCATCAGTTTTACCAATGCAACATTTTTCTTTTCCTTCTTCTAGGACATACACATTCCCCGAAGTTTTGATTGCCTTTACAAGAATCTTCTTTGTATTTGCATCCATTACTTTACATCCTTTTGAATGAAAGAGAACATCGTGTCCTTGGTCACACATTTGACTTACACTCAACACGTTATGTTTTAGACCATCTACATACAACACACTCTGTGCTTTGGTCTTTCCCTTCTTATCTTCATCTAGTACAATAATTCCTTTTCCTCTAATTCTGGTTGGAGCATTGTTTCCAAAAGTAACATTACCACATTTTTCTTCAGTTAGGAATTCAAACTTACTCTTGTCTCTTGTAATGTGCTTGGAGTAGCCACTATCAATATACCATTGATTTTCTTGATTTTTGGCATATAGATCCAGTCCAAATTTTTCTTTGTTTTTGTTTTTTGTCCTCCAAACCTTGGTAAAATTTTATTTTTTGTCTTGCTTAAAGACATGTGACATCTTGATTTTGCATTCACTTTCTTTGTGTCCAAAATTATTGCATATGTGGCACTCAAGTTCATTCAGTAAAGGAGAGAAGGAATTATTGAAAGAATTTTGAACCATATCCATTTGAGATTTATTGAATCTCATTCCTACATTTCTATTATATCTAAAAGTACTGCAACTCACAACCTTTTGTCAAAAATTACCACAAGAGAAACAATATCCATAGAAAAAGTTTGGATGCCTTGGAATGAATAAATTACTTGAAGGAATTGGTCTTTGTATTCCATCTTGATAAGATTCAGGCCTCTGTTGCTTCCTTGCTTCATATTTGTTTGCATGGTTGGGATGATATAGTTCCGACTACTTCTTCTTTTCATTTCCTAATTTGTTAGGTTGATTGTTGTTTCCCTTGAGATAATTAGCATAGATTTTGGGTTTCTCAGTAGTTGACATGTTGTTGCTTGACTCACCTTTGACAACGTTCAAATTTTCCTTATGTCACCATCTTTTCTTGTCATCTGGTGATCTCTAATTGTCGAGAATGCTATCTAAGATTTCATATTTTCTTCCGAATTTGATATTCATTTGAGTCTTGGACTTTTCTAGTTCTTTTCTTAAGGATATTATTTGTGTTTCTAGTTTGTCACATATGTTCTCCTTTTCTTTTATTTGATTCATCAATATTTCTTCCCTTGTTTTAGCCTCTTCTAGCTGGATTTTTAAGATGACTATATCTTTCTAATCCCAATGTATTTTTCTTTATAAATATGTAACTTTTCTTTTCTTTTCTTAGTCTATTATTTTTCTTGAGTCGGGAGATTTCTTCCAGAGCACTAATAAGAAGGTACAATATCAGATCGATAGGGGGAGTTAATCCTTGTCAAAGGGAGAGAAAAAGTAATCAGAGATATGAAGACAGGGGGAGTAGCCCCAAAGAGAGTTTAGTAAGGGGGAGCGACCCCAAGGAGAGATACCATTTGCCATTGATGTCAAAGGGGGAGAGATAGAAACAATGATGAGGAGTATGAGCATGAGTGTTGGCTGTCATGACTAAGTGCTACCATCAATGTTGGTTTTTTTATCAATGTTAAAGGGGGAGATTGTCAAACAGTTGGTATAGATTGATGGATAGTTGGATATTTTGTTGTCATTGATGTCAACCCTTGGAGAGTGATGTTGTATATTTATTTCAACCCTTAGAGATTGATGTCAACCTTTGAGTATGTTTGGTAGCACATTTCGATAGCTCTAGAGGTATGGGTAAGGAACCCAAGTTTGGTTGAGGAATAATGTAATGAATATCATTGTATACGAAGGTAAGACTATTCTAGATGGATAGTACATGTCATGCCATTTCTGGTGATATGTGGAACGTCACATAACTCCTCACGGTTAGAGAGTTACTGCCTTGTGAAATCAGAGAATCCTCTTGAGTTATCTTGAAGCCCCTAAAATGTCAAAGAAGTCAAATTATTCTAGAAACCCCTAGAAGAAGTTGACTAGTCAAAGTGTAACACCCTGTTTCCCCCAGATTGTAAATATAACTGAACTGTCCAAGGACTATGGCAAAACTCATAAGTATGAATATGTGTTGTAAATGGACCTGCAGGAAGAGGTCAATGAATGTAAATGATAGTTTGAATTTATTGCAGAACTGCTGAGAGGGGATGTGCGGAAAAGAGACCACGATGGTGGTNCATATATCATATTTGTTGAGGGATACAGTTGGTATTTGGCAGATGGATATCGGTCTTTTGGTTGTGATGTGTTGTTGAAGTTGTTGGTTTAGTTTGAGGTTTCATATTAGTAAGGGTTTGATGTCTAGTCCATGTGAGGGTTTATTACACATGATTATGACTGTATGCACATGTATGGAACATGAATAAAGAGACATAGATGCACATGGTTTGAGTCGTATTCTTGTGATATTGGGTATGAGATCTGTGTTATCAGATCTGATTTATTGAGGAGATTATTGGTACAAGTTTTTGGTATATGTTGGTACAGTTTATTGGCACAGGTTATTGGTACAGGTTGATTACAAGTTATTGGTACATGTTGACTACATTTTATTGGTACATGTTGGTTACAGGTTGTTGTCACATATTGGTATAGGTTTACAGTGGTATATCTCACAAGGAAAGTGTGGCAGTGGTTTCATCATTTGACACTTATATACCAGGAAGGTTGGATGGGCAAAGGAAAGGGGTTTATAGCCTCCTTTTGGTTGGTGCCATAGAATCAGGGAGTTGGATCTTCCTTCATGTTGGAGCCTGAGAACTAGGTGGTTGTAGCCGGAGAACCCAGGGGGTTGTAGCCTCCTTCAGGTTGGAGCATGAGAAAATAGGGGCTTGGAGCCTCCTTCCAGTTGGAGCTGGAGAATCGAAAGTTGGTGCTTCCTTGAATGTAATTCTTGACATATAATAAAATCATTCTATGGTTTTCTCCCACATTGGGTTTCCACATAAATATTTGTGTATTGTGCATTGTGCATTGTGTGAATGTGTTTGTTATTATTTATTATGCATAGATGGATATTAATGTTTATGATACAGTAATATATTGATGATAAACAGATGAAAATGGTTGAATAAGTTAAAGGAATATACATTTTGGTTTAAAGGATTAATAAATGGTATAATTGCTCATTACTGATTCACCCCCCCCGCCCTCTCAGTAATCTAAAAATTTTGGCCTTTTCTAGCTGGATTTTTAACATGACTATATCTTCACTAATCCCATTGTATTTTTCTTTATAAATGTGTAAATTTTCTTTTCTTAGTCTATTCTTTTTCTCGAATCGGAAGATTTCCTCCAGAGCACTAATGAATTCTCCTTCCATGTCGACTACAACTTCACACTCTTATGTGTCTGTTTTTTCTTGATCAAATCTTTGTTTCTCTAAATCCATGAGAATTTTTTCACCTTGCGTTGTATCTGGCTCATGTTATTCTTCTTCGATGTCTGAAGAGTTGTTGTTATCCTCCCTTGAATAAAAATTATTCCTTTTAAAATACTTTTTCTTTTTAAACTCCCTAGGTTTATCCTTGCCCTTTTTTCCTTTTTCATTGGTCTTGTTTTCTTTGAAAGGACATTTAGATGCACAATGACCAACTTTACCACAATGAAATCGTTTGAATAGTAAGTTACCTTTATACTTTATGGAGCCCCTCTTCAGTTTCCTTACAAATTTATCTTCTTCTTCATCTAAGAAGTGTTTAGAGGGATCATAATCTTGAGATGTTGACAATTTGACAAATGCCTTGAAGACTGCATCCTTTAGATCTAGTTGTTCCTTCACGGCCCTTATCTCATAAGTAGTTAGTATTCCATGGATCCTATCCATAGTCAGTTGATCTAGTTCATGCATTTCTTATATAGCTGAAACCTTTGCATCAAGTCTTGAGGGAAGAGATCTCAATCTTTTCACCTATCCCTTTCATAATGTTTACAGTCTCACCTACTTTGAGAAAGAAACCTACAATATTTTCATTCCACTCATCCTTAGGCTTTAAAATTACATTATGTGAGCTTGAAGTTTGGCCAACTTTACTTTCTCGTCTCCTTCATAATTGTTTACAAGTTTGTCCCATATTTCTTTTGCGTATTCCAACTAAATCACTTTGACAAATTATGTTTTTGCAAGCCCACCTTGGGTATAATTCATAGATCTTGCATTACTATAGTAATTGTTCTTACCATCTTAATCAATTGAAAGACTTGTTGGGATTTTATAACCATCTACCACAATCTGCCAGACTTCCATACCAAGAGACATCAAGTAGGTCTTCATTTTGATTTTCCAAAATGCAATTTTGTTTCCATTGAATAGATGAGGTCTGGTTGAAGAAGAAAATGAATCTTGACTTTCCATACCTTTTTGTGTGATCTTCCTTCCAGTTGTTAGACTTTTACTGAAGGAAACTTGCTCTAATACCAATTGTTGAGACTCACAGTAATACTAAGAGGGGGGTGAATATGTATTACATCGATTTTCTCAAATTTTCTTTTATTTTGATGACTTAATATTATTTTGAAGTGCTTACTTAATCACCAATGTATGCATAAATAAAAACAACATAGAAAACCACAAACATCTTTCTTTATATTATTCTGCAAGCACCAACTTACAATTTATAATATTTTAGTTCGACAGACACCCACTTGCTGCAAATAATGAGGACACCAATCCTCTTAGACACCAACCTATTAGAAATGATGATGAAACCAATCCTCTCAAACACCAACATGTTACAAATGATGAGGACACCAATCCTCTCAAGACCAATCTGTAGAGTGAGGACACTAGCCCTTTCCCCTACACCACCCTGCCTCCATGTATTCATTTTTCTCCAAAAAACAATTCCTTACACAACTAGAAATTTCTCAAGACTTTTATCCTAAAACCATCTGATATATCTCCAGTTCAGTTCCTTTTAACAGTTACAAGACCTTTTTCTTATTTTCTTGTCTACTCTTTAACTTGATCAATTCATATCAACACATATCCCTATTTATCATGTCTTTGCTTCAGTTCAACTAATTGTATGTGGACACATAACAATTATATTGTGAACATACCTTGAATAGATGAAAGTCTAGTTAGTTATATGTGGACACACTTCTGTCTAAATTAAGTACGTGGATGCATAACAATTATATTGTGGACATATCTTGACCAGATCAAAGTCCAATTAGTTATATATGGACACACTTTTGTCTAAATTAAGTATATTTCTTGTCCAGTTACAATTGGATATTCTTCGACTAAATCAAACAGATCAAAACTTCCTTGTTTTACAAAAACGTTCAAGGATCATCGTTTATACTTTCAATGATTAACAAAGGATCGTTTATGTGACCAAATCATATAATGAATGAGTTCCAACCAATCTTATCAGAGCATTTCCTCAAATTGACGAACAATTCACATCCTAGTTTACAAAGCACCCAATGCATAGATAGAAAAGGAGTGCAAAAATCAAGTCATAAGTGTTCATTCTATTGAACTTTCCCTGTAGTAATCTCACCTAGTCACCCCACCAGACTGTGAGCGTGCCCTGGTAACTCGTTCACTTGACTACTAAAATTCCACTCGCTTCATCATAGTCCACTCCGTCACTTCTCACACTGACTTCATCTCGTCACACTCCACATCATTGTTTGTCGTACTAGCTTAAGGAACCCTACAGTCATTGCACATCCATCGTCGCATTGGAACACCAACATTTGTCGTGCCACTTCGCAACCACGGACAACGAACTCTCTCACAATCTTTTTTATTCGTCGTACTTCACTTCTGACCTGCGCCGTAGGTCGTCCACTTGTCGATCCGGCTACATTTATCTATTATCGCCAATAATTTCTACACCAACCAATCATATTTGTGATCAAGCCCTATCCATTGATATTCTTTTGTGTCATTGATCCTTTTGTCCTTCAATCCTTCTGCACACTTATGTTTTTATCCTTTGACGACTTCCTTTGTCTATGTGTGATACTTTGTGCCATACTTTCTATTATTGCATGCACTTCTATTTTCATCCTTGTTTGTCATTGCGCTATAACTGACCATGTCCATGGACTCTTTGACATCAATGATAACATATGTGCAACATAAACCAAAAACCAATGCTAATCAATGAAACCATTAAATTGATGCTTAAACTATTGGAATCTCCCTTATTATCATAATTGAATTCTGATTTGTGAAAATGTTGTTGGAAGAAATAGGAAAAACTATGGTATAAGAAAATTAATTGCAACGAAGAAATGATAAATTGTGAGGAAAATAAAAAACAAGGACAATTGCTTCAATCCCTGCAACAAGAATTTTTGTTGAAGCTGCCACCAAAGAAGCCTGTTGTAGGAGAATAAAATTGCCTCATTAATCATTAACATTCCTTGCTTATTTGAAAGAACATGAAAATGATGCAATTTGTTATCAACATCATAAAATCATATAGTCTTCATCCTTATCCCCTAGTTGTACAATTCATTCTATGTGAATAAATTTACTTGTATTTGAACATAGAAAGAAATCATTTGATTACCGATCAATAATGTAAATTGTTAACCAATATGAGATGACCCGCCATTAATGTCAGTGGGCATCAAGGTACAAAAGTACATTCTAGTTGGTGTGAATGGATGTGTTGGAGTCGAACACCTATAGAATCCATCATTAAAGGGACATTGATGTATTCCCTTGCTAATGGCGAGAGAACCTGCAATTAAGGCATGTAGGCCCCAAGGTTCTTATAAACATCTCTTCATCTTGATCCTAGATAGAGTGTTGAATTTGATGGGAGAAGACCTACTGGAAGGAAGGCCTTACAAAAACCCACATCATCCAGTATGAGCATAAAAAAAAATTATTTGAAGAACCATAAAACTTGAAACAACATTAACTCACATAACTTTATTGAGAGTGTTGCCCGCTAGTTTCCTAGTTTTCAATCAAAACTCATGTCCAATTGCACCAATAAACTGGTTTTCACAACTGGACTTATTTTTCTATTTGCTAATTTATTCATCTATTTACACTATCCTAATTTAATTGAAAATGAAAGCATTTCCTCAAGTGTAGGAGTATTTCCAATGCATCCATTTACACAACATGATCTTTGTTAAACTCAGATCCAAATTTGAAA
>SNQJ01S0232899.1:0-14082 GCA_010110895.2 Picea sitchensis | reverse complement strand
CTAGATTTAAATCCCCTTTTCTTAGTAAATGCATGGAAAGATCAACCTACCTCATTACCGACGTTTGATGTCGATCCTCCATTGTGCTTGATTACTTGTTCACAATACTCCTTCCAAAGATGACCTGCATTCAAGATGGGCAACAACTATGCATGCATACTACTTATATACTCACAGGTTAGAAATCAAACATAAACTAATCAAACCATAAAAAGTTCATGAATTGGGACGGGAAAAGCATGCTCTTTATTACTTAAAATGAGTCAACTTACAAAAGTTGAGACCGACCACCACTCCTTGAACCTGATCCCGGGCTCCTCTTCTTCTGTCCTTCAACTGCTTTGCTTTAAATCTCCTTTTGCATTAGGAAAGGCTAAAGGGTTGGGACAATGGAATACATAAATGGGAAGAGTTTCTTTGCTATATTCTTCCCCTCTCCAAATGGTACCCCTACCCCTTCTTTTATAGGCTATAAGGAGCTAGGTATTTGGATGAACCCTTGGCCATGCATGGCCAGGAGTTTCAGTTAAATCACCCATAGATTTTGTTCCGTCGACAACTTTCCTTTTTTCATGCTTTTGTTGGTCCATGCGGGCTGTTTTGGGTCAGCCAGCGTGTACATGCGTGTAGTAATGGGTTAGGGCACGTGGACCTTTACACAAGAGCATTTTCAAAGAGTTATTTAGCAGTGTTTTTGACAAAGAAAGGATATGAGTTGGCCTGATGCCAGGTAAGCATGTGTGGTGCAATTTAGGGTTATAACAGGATGTCATCCAAATACACTACCACAAAATAATTGGTGAAGGGATGCAAGATATCGTGCATCATCCTCATGAAAGTTGACGGGGCATTTCTCAAGCCAAACGACATGACCAACCATTCAAAAATACCTTCTTTGGAATTGAAGGCAGTCTTCCATACATCGGTCTGCTCTATTGGAACATGGTGGTAGCTGAAATTCAGATCGATGTTGCTAAAGTATTTCCCCCCCTTAATTTGGTCAAGGAGATCATCAATTCGAGGAATTGGGTACCGGTTCCTGACTGTGATTTTATTTAATCAATGCAGAGTCTCCAAGACCCATCTTTCTTCTACACAAGCATGATTGGGCTTCCATAAGGTGATGAGCTTGGTTGGATGTTCCCCTTTTCGAGCAGCTCTTGTATATGACACTTGATTTCCTCATTTTCTAACAGAGAGTGGTGATAGAATGGCCCATTAGGTAGTGGTTCGTCGGGGATCAGATTGATTGAGTGCTTGACTTGATAATGCAGAGGTACCTCGTGGGTGAGGAGAAGATGCATTTGTATTTTTCAATGACCTTATTCACTTGCTTCTGCTATGTGGAGAGACTTGTCACGGAGGACATGGATGTGGTTGCAACCTTTTGCTTGCTTTGAGCATGAATCATGAAGAAGACAAACTTCCTGGTATGAGAGATGACCTTCTTGCATTGCTTGGCATAGATCAAGGAAATGGCGGTAGATGGGACTACCTCTGGTATCCTATATAATATCCTATTCAAAGTAATAATAACACTACTGTAACGATCCCCTCAACCAACCTGAGGCCGTGGTATGCCACTCCAGAGCAACCACTCATGCTCTGATGCCAGTCGGTAACATTCCCAGCCATCATGCCAGAACATGCTACTCTAGGGAACATCTTTCGTTCCCATATTGCAGAACATACAATAGCATACCCAGTAGTCAACTAAGCAATGCCACCTAAATTTACTTTTTAGACTGCATGCAACTAAAACATATACATACAACACGCTCACGGAAGCTTTACATCTAACATAACAAACAATTACTTTCTGTAACATACCACTTTTATATTAAAATAACAATAATTACCGATATGCATCATTTACAGGAAATTACCCATATGTACACAAGCAATCAGAGTCACATATATGATAAAATCGTAACATGGGCATGTAAATAACAAAACAACATATCCATATTTCATACAATTGGTACTTGTCTTAGAAAGACTGTCACCAACTGCTTGTAGACCGTCTATGAACCTCCCAGCCATAGATTGCACTGTTCATCACTCTCAATAGTGAATCACCCCCGAGCTGGGACTGAACTCCACCTAGGGTAAAGGGATTCCTATCCAGGCTAAGGCTCATGTACAATAGGAAAGACTTCGTCTCAGGTGTTCACTCAACTAACAACCTACAACCTCTCATTCTCCGCATGCCTGTCCCACCCAAGGAAGTGTGCCCCTTATCTACTCAACAATCCCTCGGTTGCCCCACTTCCCTTCCAGGGATTCAACAACAGGCTGGATCAGAAGTCTCAGAGCATTGTAGTTGCAGTTTAGCACCTACAGTTACAATCCCTAGCAATTCTCTCACTCAGAGAATGACTCACGGGCCAGACAAACTACTTCTTTAATCTCGCTCCAAGCTACTAGGTACACCAACCAAAAGGGACAGGGAAACATGTTTCATAAAGGTGGAATGGCTATCTCAAGGATAACGAAATGTATGAGTGAAATGGGCATGGAGTCATTGACTAGATAACTGAGTGTGTTTTGGGATCACTGTGAACTCTTTGTCAAGACGATGGTCAGCCTGATGGTTTTTCCCTTCCCCCCTTCTGTTCGTAAGCTATCTCTGTGAGAGAGAATCCCCTCAACTAAGTTTCCCCATGATATGAATGCATGTCCCCAACTTGACACTTGTCATATCAGAAGTTACTTTTGTCCACTTGTCCCCAACTTTAGAACTTAGGATAAAATTATCCATACTTTATGTTTTGGGTAATATTAATATAATATTCCCTTGACTTTTGGCCTTCCCTTTCCCTAACTGGTGAAGTTCAGTCCCCCATGTCTTTATCATGGTCGGTCTGCGTGCAGTGATGTATTTTATATTAATAATGAGTTCATGTACAAAGTAGGTGCATTGGCCCTTTAACATCTAGGAGTGCTGGCCTAATTCCAAGACATAAGCATTCGGACTTATAATACTGGCTCACCAACATATAATGCATATTATATACATAAAGGTTCACTGACCTTAATATTCTGCGCACTTAGTTACTGCACGATGTATCCTCTGTCTCTAAGGTTGCACACACCTTAGTTACTATGCGCGGTATTAAAAAATGTTCACATTATATCCCTTTACTGCGTAGTAAATGTGCGCACCATGCCATGAAAGGTGTATTACAAAATCATGTCTAAACAAATCACCAACTTAAATATACTTGGATTATATTTACATTTGGGGTTCGGCCGAGGGATATTACAACTATGAGGCCTAGACTCATATACATCATGGCGTTTCCATAAATAAGGTTGCCCCAAAAGAACATCACAAACTTCAAGGGGGAAGACATCACACAATACCTCATCTTTGAAGAGCTTGATGTCGTAGGGAAGACGACACTGTTGGCTGACACAGAGATCGCTCCCTTGGCGGAGACACCCGATGGTGTTTGAATGCAGGTGTGGTGATGTTTGTAGAGCCAACCACTTGATGACCTCTATTGAGATGAGGTTCTTCTGGCTACCACTATCAATGATGAAGTGCAACGACATACCCTTCACCCACATATGTGAATCAAATTCATCGGGCTGGACCTTGGTGGTGGTAGCAGCAGTGGCACCAGGTTCTTCATCAATTATCCATCTCCATTTTTTTGGTTCTGACTCTGAGTCATATCTTACATCCGATTCAGAGGCTTTCACCTCAACCACCAATGACTGCTTTGAGTGGCATTCAACGATGTTATTCCAGGGGCTCTTATAGCGCTCACACTGTTTCCCTGTGTCTTTCTTTGTCTTCCCATTGTCATTCTTTGCTTATGGTTTGGATTGGTTGTCCTGAGGCTACCCATATTTTCTCTGCCCTTTGTTTTGTGAGTTCGGGCCAACTTTTCCATGGTTCTGCTGTGAGGGTTTTGTAGACCCAAACTACTGCGTCTTCTGTTTAAGCTTTTGCTCGATTTTGACAACATATCGATAGGCCGCGCCCAAGGAAAAAAAGTCAAGAAACTCCATTTTTGTCTAGATGTATCTATGTAGACCGTTGCAATACTTGAGTACCAGATGTCGCTCAAAGTCTTTCATACCCAGCTTGGTGCACAAGGTATGGAAGACATTGGTGAGCTCTGGCACTGTTTGGTCCCTTTCTTGCTGCAGTGTGGTCCATCTTGTATATAAGTTGTCATAACTTCCAACATGGTATTATTGTTCCTTAAAAGCATTCCTGAAGGAACTCCAAGTGGGAGCAACTACAAATAATATAAATCACTCTGTTTCCTTTTGCTCACATAAAGTCTCCCACCAATCTTTGACATGGGGTGCGACCTTGAGGAGTGCAAATGTAATCTTTTCTCTATCAGAAAAGTTATGGACAAAAAATTAACCTTTTAGAAGGTTTAACCATTTATCGACAACATCTGCATCTATTTTACCTTTGAATATAGGAATATCAAAAGGGTGGCGCCTATGTTTGAGGTAGATGCATCGTTTGTCGGCAACCATCGAAGGATTTGTGCAAAGTTGTCCATCATCACATTCCTTTGTTGCTTGAGGGCTTCCTCGAGCAACATTTTGAAATGATCTCTTGTCCTGTCGTCTTTATTTTCTCTTGCCATGGAAGGTTTCTTGGGCGTGTGAGAGAAATTGTCCTTAAGAGAAACAAGCTCGAGACCCAAATCTCTATACCCTTACCTCATCAGGGACATGCACTAAAAAACGACAAGGAACAGACCAATTTGATACCACTGATCCAAATTTATGAGTGGAACGAAATGAAAACATAGATCTATAATATTAACACAGAGACATAGTGAATAATAACATAGATACAATAAAACTTGACTTCTGTTAAATAAGAAATATGCTAAAACTGTAAAATGCAGACTGAAACAAGCTTGCTAGAATGGTGGTAGATTATCTCTCAGAAAATATGTGACGACTATGCTCATTCACAAGAAGATGAGTACAATGAGGCTCCAAAGGCATTTTACATCAAACATGAATGCCAAAACCCTAGACATCCAAAAACCTAACCCTATGAGATGAAGCGCCAAAATTCATGTGGGGCCCGTTGGGGTAAGTTGGTACACCAACTTCTCGGGGTCGTAACCTTTGCATACGATCTTTGTTTTAGAGGAACGATATCCCTTTGGAAAGGTCTATCCGAGGAATACACATTATGTTGCCACACACTAATTTTGTCCACAATTTGATTGTGGTGGGCCCAAAAAACATTTTTAGGGCCTCAAAACGTCCCCAGAAGTTTAGAACCTCAAAAGTTACAAAACAACTACCAAGATGAAATCTATATGTGAGCTAGTTGGAAGAGGTGGGTGGCCACCAATATCCACCTGGATCACATCCCATAATTTCATTGAATATCCCTATTCTAGATATTGACAATTGTGAATTTTAACTTGCAGAATGACTGTGATTGTTGTATACAGAGAAATGGATTAATGCCATGCATGCTTGTGTGTTAAATAATAAGAGCCAATATTTGAGTTTATCTTTAGACAAAATTAATTAATGGTTGATTAGTCTTTCCTGTTCTATATTCTAATCTAAGTTTTCTTGTAGACGATGAGTTTCTTTAGTAGAGGAAGCCATGGAAGAGGCAGGGGAAGTAATAATATTTGGCAAAGGGGTAACATGAGACCCAGATTCTCCATTCATTTTGATGTTGATCCTCAAGAGTTTAACCAACTATTTAAAGCTAGGTTCTTCAACCTTGTTGGTCATGTAGTATTCCAACCACATCCTAGACCAAAAATACCCCCTTACCAACCTCATTAGAATATTTCAAGTGTCGATGTTCCACCTCATGTCTCACTCCAGCCAAAGGTCCCTGTTAACGATGGTTGGAAAGAGATTTTCAACCAACCTACAATTCATCATCATGGTTTGCCTACAGTTTCATTACCATTTCCTCCTCCACTTCCACATAACCAACATGTCCAACAAATTGATCATATTTCATCTCCTGCTCAGTCCTCACATGCAAGTAAAAAACTGAATACAACCATCCCTGAACCTTTGTCAAGCAAAGGTAAAAAAGTGCTCATTCATGCCAAGTCCTCTAGTGACTCCTCCTAGTCAGTTATCTCTCATGCCCAACAAAATAATGAACAGTCTTCGACTCTCAGTGAAGTTCAGCCTCATACATCTAATCAACCAAACACTGAGAAGATCAACTCTACAAATAGAGCAGAAAACGCAGCAAATAGTGGGAAGAAGCAAACTGCTTACCATAGTAAATATGGCTTTTGATTATTGAACAATTTGTTATGTTTGGGTTATTTTCAGACAACATGGTACTATTATCTTCATTTTTGGACCGCTGGTCTTATTTATTTTTGTAGTGGAAAAATACACACACACACACACACACACACATGTGTGTGTGTGTGTGGATAATTTTGGGAAGACACAAGGGAATATTCAAGTGATTGTTTATGTGTGTATTTATGAGGTGACATGATTTATTTTAAAATAAATTATGGAGCGATAAGGAGGGAATCAAGAGTAAAAGATTTAAAAGATTAGGGGTCCCATATATTAGTTATTATTTGATAAACCCTTTATTATTATCATTCTTTCTCCCTAACTAATATTTAGTCTATTATGCCTTAACTAATGGTAGTTTGAAATTACCACAACTTCTTTTGAGGAAGATAAAATCTGATCAAAGGAAGGGACAAAGAGGAGATAACAAGGAAGAGTTTATTTGATATAAGGTCTGCTATTATTCTTGTGAGATTACTTACTTTCATTCATTCTGAGTTATCTTGGAGTCTTGACCCTCTTGTTGAAAGCAAGATCTTATTGAAGATAGTAGGATTCAAGGATTGGGATACATATTCCAGTAGCTTATTCATGAAAGGTTGATCATATGATCTTGATAGTCTGTGTATTCTGATTTGTATATGAATTAGATTTCATTATTGATAGGGAATATTTTGCAGAATCAGTCTATGATATTTCCGTGGCTAAGTTGATCCAGACTTCTAGTCTCAGTCATCTCTTGTTGTCATATCCTTTTTGTATGGTGCCCATTGGAGATCTCTAAATCCGATCTTGGTCCATATCCTCGTAGGGATTTGAAAAGGGGTTGTGATTGCAACTTGGAATGACATTGATAAAAACACTTTGCTGATTTTGGTCTCACATGTGTATTTTATGATACTATTTTTAGATTTGTATTTCATTTGTTTCTTAATCATAAAAACATAGTACATATACATTTTTTTTTATTTTCTTTTATGCACCGTTTAATTATAAAAAACATCATTGATTCCTTGTACTTATTTCTTGAGAATCAATTGATAATTTTTTCTTAGGCTATAAACCCGGGTGATAATCCCAACTATATTACCCTAGCCTAGTAAGATTAAAAAATGTTGGAGTGAGGTTCTTCATACATTTTCCTTAACATTTATTTGGTGAGCATATTGGGGAGATCTTTCCATATCTCTCTGTTTTTTGTACTTTATTTATGTAATTAATTTTTTTGTTTGTTTGTTTGTTAGTTTGTCCGTGACATGTGGGACTAACCTATGGCTAAGAAACCACAACTTAGGAGAATCTAAGCCATCAAAATCACCTGGGGATCACACCCGGCCTGAGCCACACCAACCCTTAACATGGCTAGATTTTTTGTCCCCGTAGGTTTCGAACCAGTGAATTTAACATCACGGAGGGCCTTAACAACACACTCCCTCATCGGCTGTCCTATACCTAGGAGACGTAATTAATTTCTTTTATTTTTGTTCTTATTTTGGTTTTAATTGATTGTTTCCATGACTGTACCTGTTACTAGACAACCCGATATTGGTGATGGTCTTGATGATCAAACTCACATTTCTTTGACCTTATTCAATACCATTTTAGAGATTGCTAGCACTCATGTTTAACTCTACCGTTCTTTGGGAGTCATTTACGAAGATATTAGAATATGTGAACAGTGGGAAGCCCAACAAAGGCAACCCATAAATCAACCTCCTCATTGAAACATTTTGCACATGTCCTCTAGCTCTCATATTTCTTGAAGAACAAGAGGGTTGTCACCTAAGAATTTTCCTATATCTGAAATAGGAAGGAGAAAGATTGTCATACAAAGCCAACAAACTTCTCTTCGTTGGAATTTATTTGATTCAACTAGTTCCACTCTACCTGTAATTTCCTTCACTTTAAATATGAAATCTTTTGGTAGTGATAATGGTACCAGAGCTTCCTCCTCTTCACAGTCTTCAACTTCATCTGTAATCGGTAGTATTTATAACCATCAAATTCCAATTTAATTTATAAATAATACATCAAAAGTCATTAAAAATTATGGCCTATTTCAATTCAAAGAAGATGCTACCACCACCCCGTGGCACATATCTTCTCCCTTGAATATTACGCCAAATTCCCATCCCCTTCCAAAGTTTAAGGATCAATTGCCAAAGTTTTCGAGAAATGGCACTATTACTACAAAGGAACACTTGGTAGCCTTTACTAATGCATGCCATAATATAGGGGTGGATGACAATGATACTTTCATGCACTTATTTGTCAACTCTCTTGAAGGGAAGGTTGATGCTGACTTTTTTGTCTTACCCCCTAAAATCTTCTCTACGTGGGAGGAATTGGTCTATTGGTTTAAATCTATATATGGACAACCCCAAAACCCAATTGATCAACTAAGGGAATATAATAATATCACTTATAATAATAATGAAACTATTAAATTGTTCAATTTTCGATTCACTAAGTTTTGTAATCAAATTCTCAAATTAATCTGCCCCCAGAACCAGGCTGCTTTCATGCATTATTACAATACTTTACCCTCTTCATATCACCATAGATTGGAAGAAAATTATATAGACAATATTGGATCCACACTTCAGACTTGTGTTGAGTATGAAGAGCGGTTAGAAAGAATTGGTCTTCCTAAGGGATATTATGTCAAACAAATCAATATGTCTGCAATCTTGCAACTTATGCAGGATGTGAATAACCAAATGATTGCTTATGAAAGGATATGAAACACTTCCTCTTCTTCTCCTACTGGGAATTCTTCTCAGGCATATTTTAGGAGCCCAAATGATAACCCTTTCCAACCAAAGGCTGTAATGTTTCGTGCCTGGTGTAATTTTTGCGAAGAAAATCATGATGAAAGCACTTATGAGGTTAAAAATAATGCTAAGGATAGAATATTCGGTAAGAAGCGTGATGATACTATTGTTGTTCTGGATTGGGCTAAACCAGATGACGTTATGGTAGTTAATACCATAAATAAATCTTATCCCAATCAAAGCAAAGTTGATCCTCCCCACACTACTTCATCTGCAAGCACATCGTCCCAAGGCACTGACTCCGAGGTTGTCCAGATTCCAAACAGTCATGGGACAATTTCTTCTTTCCTTCCCTCCAAATATAGTATTCTCAATCAATTGGATAATATTAAAACAAATGTTTCTCTTTTGGACATGGTTTCCATCCCATAACAACAACAACATCTTAAATTTTTTATGGAAGGTAAAATTTCCACAGTATCTAATTTGACTGAAAATCATGAGGGAGATGATTCAAATGTAAATAAAATAGGTGTAAATAACTTTAAGAACCTTGTAAAATATCCTCCCTTTTTGTGTTTATGTAAAGATTATGGATAAAATAGCTCATTGTTGCCTTTTAGATGGTGGATTTGGTCCAAGCGTTATGTCAAATATTATTATGGAAGAGCTAGGCCTTTCCTGTATAAACGAAAATGTGAGTATGCTCTCCTATAATAATTAACAACTATCTACCATAGGTGAAATCAAAGAAGTAACTCTAGTACTCTACGCTCATCCTGAAATAAGAACCACCCTAAATATATAGGTAATTGATATGCCTGTGAGTAACTATTCAATCATTTTGGGTAGAGATTGGAAAGCCTTAATCGATTGTTACCTTTCGCTAGATGGCTCACATTTATCCATCCCTAAGAATGGAAAGAATATTATTGTACTAAAGGAAGGAAGGATTTCACTTTATATTGAAAGCGTTCCTCAACCTAATGTAAATTATGTTGAGGAAGACATGGGTGTATATTCAATATTTGTTGATGAAGATGACACACATCTTAAACCAACCGATTATGATGATGGTATGTGTCATGTGCACTTCGACGGTGCATGTTCAAACGAAGGTAACAAAGAAGGTATTATAATATACTCTCCTATAGGAAAAATTCATAATTTATCCTATAGATTAGAATTTTCCTGTACAAACAATGTCATTGAGTTTGAAGTCTTATTACTTGGCATAAAAAATGCTTATAACCTTGGCTGTGGTCATCTTACTATTTATGGTGATTCCTAACTTGTTGTAAACTTAGTCAGGAAGATATATAAGCCCAACAACAAGTTACTGAAGCGATACACCCAAGATGTGTGGGCATTAATCTCAAATCTATTGTCTTTTAACATCACTCAGGTAAAAAGAGAACTTAATTCTATGGCTAACATGTTAGATGTTTTTTGCAGCTTCTCCTACAAGGAAAATTTTACCATAGAGGCTCGATTGTAAGTTCTTTTCTCTCTACTGACCTCATCTCCCTGATAATGTAGAATCTTGGCAAGTTTTTCCAGATGATGAAGGCATCTATGCCTTCCTACAAAATGAACCCTATAAGCCTAAAAAAATAATCTCCCTTGAAAATGATAAACTTCCTAAATGTTTGACTTCTCTTGAGAGTTCATTCTCGACGAGTGATGCAGGCAATAAATAAATTAATAAAGAAGAGGAGTCTAAAAGAAAAGTTGGGGATACCATCCCTTTGAACATTGGAACCCCTGAGTCCCCAAAGATCATTAAGATAGCTGCCCAATGTTCTGATCAAGAAAAAAATAAATTCATTGACTTGTTCCAAGAATTTCATGATGTTTTTTCCTGGTCTTACGAGGATCTTCATGGTTTTGATCTAAATTTTATATGACATGCCATTCCCATTAAGGAAGGGGCAAATCTAGTTAGGAAAAAATAGAGACCCGTGAATCCTGCTCTTGAAGATACAATCCGAAAAGCAGTGGAAAACCTTCTAAATGCTCACATAATCTTTCTGGTTAAGTATTCTGAATGGGTATCAAATCTTGTTCTCGTCTAGAAGAAAAAAAGTCAGAATAGGCTTTGTGTCAATTTTCATGCTTTAAATAGAGCAATTGTTAAAGACAACTTTCTGCTACCTAGAATGGAAATGATCTTACAACATGTTGCATGATCCGAGATGATGTCCTTACTTGATTGTTTTTTGGGATATAATAAATTCAAAGTTAAAGGGACAAATACATATAAAACCACATTTACAACCCGCTAGGGCACCTTTGCTTATGAACGCATTCATTTTGGCTTGTCCAATTCAGGTGCTACTTTTCAGAGAGTTATGCAGTTATCTTTTGATGATCTTATCGGCAAGATAATTCGAGTTTATGTTGATGATTTAACAATTTACTCTAAAACCTGATCATATCATTTTCGTCATCTTCGAAAAGTATTCATTCGATGTAGAAAATTCAACATTTCTTTAAATCCTTCAAAATAGTTTTTTGGTGTCACTGAAGGTAAACTTCTTGTTCATATTGTTTCTGATTCAGGAATAAGCATTGATCCTGAGAGGGTTGCCTCTATCTTAAATCTTCCAGTCCCTACATGTAAGAAATAAATTCAAGCTTTTATGGGCATTATAAATTTTGTCTGAAGGTTTGTTTCTGATTTTGTTGTCATTGTTAAGCCAATTCATAATCTACTAAAGAAGGATCATCCTTTCTCTTAGATAGATGATGTCGAAAAGTATTTCGTAAGAATCAAGAAAGAAATCAATTCCGCACCAGTTTTGGTGAAACTGAATTTTGAAAAAGACTTTATTATATATACAAACATTATAGAAGAAGAAATTTCTTCTATTCTTCTGCAAAATCATGACCAAAATAATGAAAAGCCTGTAGCTTACATGAGTTAAAGTTTGTCGGATGACGAATTTAAATACTCTTATATTGAAAAGCATGCTTTCACTCTTGTTAAAGCTATAGAGAAATTTCGCCATTTTATTCTAGGCAAACATGCGCAGGTAAAAGTCCCTTTGCTTGTTGTTAAGTTTCTACTTTCACAAACTTATCTTTCAGGGAAACTTTCACATTGGCTTGTAAAAATCTAGGAGCATGATTTAACAATCATGACATCTAAAACGATTAAGGGATGTGACTTAACTCTTCACTTAGCTCTACAACCTGAACCAAGTGAAATTTTTGAAGACGAAGATGGTTTGTTTTCAACATTATTTTATGTTGAAAGCCACAATTTCAAAAGTGTATAGATCATTTAAATTCTCATCAACGAAGGAGGCTATGCCTTGAAGCTTCCAAGTATCTCATTATAGGAGTCTCTTTGTTTATAATGTATGTTGATGGGATGCTACTATGATGCCAATGACTCTTCAAAAGAGGAAGACTTTGAGATTATTAAATTTTTTGAAGACAACGCCCCGTTTACCATGCTCATATGAAAACCTTGGATTGATAGAGAACAAGCCAGACGAAAAGAAGAAGAAGAACTTTCAGAACAAAAGAAGCAAGAGCTAAAAGACTTTATGACCAGAAGGATCGTGCACTTGATTGAAGAACAAAAGAGCAGATCACAGATATGTAATACTAGAAACTCTAATGTCGAGGCTAAGAGAACATTAGAGGATCTGCAGAAGATTGAATTACCTATTTTTGATACAAAAGAATTATTATCCAGGAACCCTAGGAAAGACTTTCAACAACGTGAAGTAACTAAAACCACAGAAGATAAGCATTAGAATGATAAAATCATTACTGAGATGAAGCTTATTCGGAATAAGGATAGAAAGTTAAGAAAGAAAAGGGCTAATATTGTAAGGTTACAAAAGGTTCTAGAGGATACTTCGCAGACAAAAAAATTGCAGAATTTGAACTTCACTGAGATATCAGAACAATGACATGGGTCACTACGCCATGGCAAAGCGATATAGCCATTGGAAGCCAATATGTCCGTTCGACTGCCGCTCTGAATGGGTCGTGTTGGGCCCGAGATATGATCATCTTCATGATGTTATTATACACTTTTTTCCATATGTATATATGTGTTTTTAATCTTTCAAAGGAGCTTTTTGAAGAATTTTATGGCAAAATAATACAATCAGCATGAAGTACATATAATTAGTGTTTTGTGATTCAATCAAGTTTAATTTATCATATTTTATGGTTTCCAAGAGTTAATTCATGTTTTTTTGCTATTACAAGGCAAAACACACCATGTTTCTTGGTCCGACACTTGATCCAACACTTGTTCTAGTACTTGATCCGACACTTGTTCCGACACCCAGTATTGCACAAAAACGCAAGGCAAGTTGGCAGTTATGGTATTGGCGGTTAGTGGTGGACAAATCGAGCACATGGGTTTTGTTTGTCATCGCCCCCTCCAACTACTAAGCTCAAGACAACTCGATTTTAGTTGTCCAAAGAGGGCGATCATTGTGTTCCTCCGTTTTGTTAGTTATGGCCTCATTTAATGTAATTTGCCAAATTTAGAGGTGGTTCAACCCTCCCGTGGTTGACCACCTGGGTTGTAAGCTTATAAATATCGATAGGATGATCATTAGATTGTTAACCAAGTAGCATAAGCATCATAATTGCCAGAAAAACGATTTTGCTCTGTTTCTAGTTTTACATTGCTAGAATAGTGCCAAAACTGCGTTTTTGGATTTTTATGGTGAATTTGGCCTGCTGAGGTCATGGGGTGCTTTTAGAGAGTGACCACGACTTGCTGGGGGGCCCACCAACAGTCTGGTAACTGTATTAATGTTTATTTTTCATTTCCTAATTTAAATTGCNTAGCTTATTGTTTTACTTCTGTTTTGCAGGTTAGATGATGATATGTGTTAGTATGTGTTAAGTTTGTAGATTAGAAAAGGCTTGCAAGTCTCCATACTAACCCCAAGTCTCTTTACTAATTCCGTGTGCAATTAAAAGGTCTCTCTCTCTCTCTCTCTCTCTCTCTCTCTCTCTCTCTCACTATACTAACCCCACATTT
>SNQJ01S0232897.1:405-14083 GCA_010110895.2 Picea sitchensis | reverse complement strand
TACAACCTGAGATTGAACAAAGTTGTGGAAAGCATCAACGTAACAATTGATGAAACAGGTAGACGAGAATTAAAGGAAGAAGAAAATGAATCAATGGAACAACTTTACAGATAAGAGGCAGAAGATGAAAAATAAGTAGAAGGGGAAGATGAAGAGGATCCGACAGAAGAAGAAGAGCAAGTTCAGCAAGTGCCTCCAAAGACACCTAGCAGACGATTACAAAATTATCATCCTTCATATCAGATTATTGGAAACAAAGATGCAGGAGTTGGGACTAGAAGAAGAATCCGTTCACCAGAATAAACACACCTAACACTCTCATCTACAATTGAATCAACCTATTTTGAAGAGGCCAACAAGGATGAATTTTGGAATAAGGCCATGGATGAAGAATTGGATCAAATAGAGAAAAATGACACTTGGGAATTGGTTCCAAGACCAAAGGATAAGAATCTGATCAGAACAAAGTGGGTATATATGAATAAATTGAATGAAGATGGATATGTTACAAGGAACAAAGCTAGATTTGATATGTAAAGGATATGCACAGGTTGAAGGAATAGACTTTGAAGAGACATTTTCCCCAGTTGCCAGAATGGAAACAATATGATTGCTTTTAGCTTAAGCATGCTCCAAAAATATTAAATTTTATCAAATGGACATAAAATAAACTTATCTGAATGGGGAACTTGAATAAAAAGTCTACATTGAACAACCGGAAGGATTTCAGTTGTCAGAGAACACAGATTATGTGTGTAAATTAAAGAAGGTCGTGTATGGTCTAAAACAAGCTCCTAGAGCATGGTACTCTATACTGGATAAATATCTACAACAAGTAGGGTTCAGAAAAGGAAATGGAAACAACAACCTCTACATCAAGGTAACTCAAGATAGCATTTTATTAATTGAAGTTTATGTTGATATTATTTTTGGAAGTGTTGATGACAGATTAAGTCATAAATTTGCAAAGGACATGAAAAATGAATTTGACATTTCATTACTTGGATAACTATCCTTCTTTATGGGTCTTTAGATACGTCAAAGAAACCAAGGAATTTTTATTTCTCAAACCAAGTATATCATAGAAATGTTAAAGAGGTACAGAATGGAAGATTGCAAACTAGTTATCAATCCAATGCAAACCGGTTGCAAGTTGAGCAAAGATGATGATTCAAAGTCTACAGATCAGAGGAAATACAATTCAATGATTGGTAGCCTACTATATGTGACAACATCTAGACCAGATGTAATGTAGGAAGTTGGACAGGTGGCACGATTTCAAGCAACACCAAAGGAATCACATGTATTAGCAGTGAAGAGGATTTTCAAATATCTCAAAGGAACAAAATAGTTTGGATTATGGTATCCAAAAGGAAAGGATCTATCACTTATTGCCTACACAGATGCAGATTGGGTAGGTTGCATTGATGACTGACGAAGAACCCGTGGAGCAGCGTTCTACTTGGATGTGTGTTTATTATAATGGATAAGCAAGAAACAATCATCAATATCTTTATATACAGCCAAGGAAAAGTATATTGCAACATCATCATGTTGTACACAGGTTCTATGGATGAAAAAAAATATGACATATATACAGGTTGAGTATGATGAGCCCATTCCAATCTATTGTGATAATACAAGCACCATCAATATCTCAAAGAACCCGATGATGCATTCTAAGATGAAGCACATTCCAATCAAGTATCACTTTCTACGGGAACAAGTTGCAGAAAAGAACATCAGAGTTGAATATGTGGGAACAAAAGAACAAGTGGTATACATCTTTACAAAACCGCTTCCACGGGAATCCTTTGAGTATCTTTGTTGGAGACTCGGAGGTATTTCTACTCCAAAATGAATTCTTTTGAATGCTTATCTTATATGTCTTAGATGTACATGAGGAAGCACCATAAACATGACAATTCAGGTTGGGATATCAGATGAGTCAGTTAGGGGGAGAAACCTCAAATGGAAAGATACATTTTCTATTGATGACAAAAGGGGAGAGATTTATCAGATGCAGAGGACAAAGGCATGGTTCTAGGGGGAGCATTGGTCACAAAGATGCAGACATCGTTCCAAGGGGAGCATGAGTGATATGATTTTAGTATTGCATCAGTCTGTTTCCATCAATACCAAAGGGGGAGATTGTTGATTAATTGGGTTGGTTGTCATTGATGTCAACCCTTGAAGAAAGTCTGGTAACCAATTCCGATAGCACAAAGGTTTGGTTAATGGACCCAAGTTTGTTTTATGTATAATGGTATGAGTTATGATATGTTTACAGGTAATACTATTCTATATGGATAGTACATGTCATTCCATTTCCGGTGGTATGTGGAACGCCACATAACTCCTCACGGTTTGAGAGTTATGGCCATACGTAGTTGAAGGACCCTCATATGATTGGCTTGAAACCCCAAAAGGTCAAAGAAGTCAAAGTTCTTGCAAAGAAGAAATGATTTAAATAATAAAGTGAAGTGACAAAGTCAAAGAGGATTATTTAAATAATAAATTGAAGTGACAAAGTCAAATAGGATTATTTAAAGTGAAGTGACAAAATCAAAGAGGATTATTTAAATAATAAAGTGAAGTGATAAAGTCAAGGAGGATTATTTAAATAATAAAGTAAATGGAGAAATTTCTAATTATTGAAAGTGGTTATAAGAAGGTTAACTCTAAAATGAGGAAAATGGGTTAAGTGGTCAAGTGGCTATTGGATACATGGACAAGTGGCAAATTTGGCAAAGTTGGACATAGGTGACTATGTAGACAAAGTGGCTATGTGGACAAAGTGGCCTAGAAGATGCTTCTAAGGAGGCTACTTGGAGAGTATAAGCTACTTGGAGAGTATAAATTATTCATAACATATCCAAATTTAGTAAGACCAAATGTGTTGGTTATAGTAAAGTCTTTAGTATTCTATGTAAAATTTTCATATCCATACAACAAATATTCCATGTGGAGCACGCTCTATAAGTTCACTCTCTAGAATAAGCCAGAATTCAACAAGGTATGCCATTTTTTCTATAACTTTTTTTCTGAGAGGTTCCAAGTAGTGACACCTAGAGGAATTGCATAAAACACACTAAAGAACATTGTGTACTATTTTCCTATCTTTATTCATTACAGGTACATAGTTATTATTATTTCAAGTTAGGGTTGTTGATTAATCCAAAACTAGTCATGTGAGACTAAAGTAAAGTTTGATGAAAATGCTAGTCTCTTGTTGTTAAAGTTAAGGAAGGTTTGCAGGTTGAGGTATAGTTTGGTGCATGGTTGATGCACTTGTTTATGGTACAAGTTGATTATAGGTTGGTGTGTGGTTGATGCACTTGTTTATGGTACAAGTTGATTATAGGTTGGTGTGTGGTTGATGCACTTGTTTATGGTACAAGTTGATTACAAGTTGAGGTACAGATTGATGCATGGTTGATACATGGTTCAGGTTATTGGTACAAGTTGTTTGGTGCAGGTTTATTGGTATAGTTTCATAGTAGTATATCTCACAGTGATAGTGTGACAGTGGTTCCATAATTCTACTTATACATCAAGGCAGCTAGACGGGGCAAGGACAGGTGGTTGTAGCCACCTTCCAGTTGTAGCCGGAGAACATAGGGGGTTGTAGCCTCCTTCTGGTTGTAGTAGAGAATTGGGGAGTTGGAGTTTCCCTTAGGCTGTAGCCTGAGAAACTAGGGGGTTGGAGCCATCTTCCAGTTGCATATAGAAAACAAAGGAAGTTGGTGCTTCCAATGAATGCAATTCTTCAAGACGTATAATAAAAAACATTCTATGGTTTTCTTTCGTTTTGGGCTTCCAAGTAAAAATACTGGTGTGTTGTGTATGTGTATGATTGTTCATTTGTTCATTGTTTATTTACTCTGAAAATATTGGATGATAATTCTACATTGATATAATACTTGCATTATATGGTTAAAAATGATTCAACTGCTTTATTACTGATTCACCCCCCCCTCTCAGTAATCCAACACCATGATCCTTGACCTTCCATATACTGGAAACGCTCTGAATCGGCCCTTCAGTTCCATTTGAAGGATATAAATTGAGCCATATCCAATCCTACTTTGAGAGAAAATACACTCTGGAGAAATTTCACTTCATATTGAGTTTGCATCCCTTTGTCCTTGAAAGTTTGAACTCCCTGTTCATTCCCCAAGCTCTTTCTTCTTTGTCATGGAGAACCTCATTGACTCCTATATATGAGCTTCCCTTTGGTGGAGGATTGAAGTGGTGGAGGCCCAACTGGAGGGACTTAGTTTCTCAGTTCCAATATTTGTCGTTATAGAAGTTTGTCACCTATGTACTTCTATTGATTATTTTAATAGAAATACTATTTTCTTATCCAACTGATATCTTGAAAATATTTGAATTATTATTCCATGGGAATATTTGTCATTTATGTTAATGGATTAAGATAATTCATATGATAATGTTATATATTATCACCATATTCTTGTGTATCTTGGTTGTTGAGGACAAGTTGGAGGTATAAAGCTTTGGGTCACGTGCTCAATGGTGGTATTCTTTGAACGTCCGCACGAGGTAGGCTCTTAGCCTTGTCTTGCTAGCATTTCATTTATATAGCATACTTGGGATTAGAGTTGATTTCTATGTGTCATTACGTTTTTTGTGGTTTACCCCTAGCCATAGATATATTTTCCTCGTAACACTTAGGGTTTTAGGTCTAGATGTAGTTTCCAACACTTTTCTTCAGTGTGACCATCAATATTGAAATGGTTATAGTGGTTACTTGGATCCTTGCCCTGATGTGTAGTGGTCGTCGTCTTCTTGTATTTGCAATTCCACTTATTCTTCCCCTCATTAGAAGTGTCTTGGTGCTCTTTTTATTTTGAACCACTTGGTTGTCATTGCTTTTGGCCTATATTTTCCAGATATTGTGCTTGCATACATGCCTCATCAACTATCTATTAGAAAAACAGGATTGCGAAGCAATAGAATAAAAAAAATGTGGAAATAAAACACAAAATATACACAATACAATAGAGACACAGATATATGTGGTTCACCCAGTGTGGGCTACGTCCACCAGAGAAATTTCCATGTCCTTCCTTTTTATTATCCAACAAATGAAGGGATATAACCTACAACACACCTGTTTTAACTTCCTCTTCTTTGTCTGACAGTCTCCTCTCTCAAAATACAATATTCACAATAATTCATAGCCACAATACATCTCCCTCATAAAAGAGGGTTTCCTTCTAGGGAAAAAAACCCTAACATAACTTCTATCACCAGATCTACAACCTTATAATGAATGGTCCATATTTACTATGAAATTACTATATACACTTACAAGACAATTTTTCTTTCGGCGGCTTCACCCCTGAACCCCCATCGGGGAACGCTATCCCCCGAACCCCCACTGGGGGCCCGATTTCCCCCGGACCCCCCAACCAGTAGGATGAGCCCCCTGGACCCTACACGGGGGGAAATCCCCCCCTGCAACCCCCCATTTGGAGGGGTGTACAGTATTCTAGGGTGTATAGTCTTAATGGGGTATAAACACGAATGAAGACAAAGGCCTATGAAACATGAATATAATCAGGCTCCACAACCAACACTATCTTGGGACTGATGACAATCACTTATTTTTTCAAATGAATTTGTAGACCCCCTAGATAATTGAGGAGTTCATCTCGATTCTTGGGACAAATACCCAACATGATAACCATATTTTTGAATTCTGTGGTGTATTCTTGCACACTTTACCCCTACCTTTATCTGAAGTAATGCCAATGGATTCATTGGTCCTCTACATACATGATAGGTTAGAATTAGGACTTAACGAGGGTTTTAAAATCCTCACACTTAGTTACTTATGGATCACCCTCCACCCTAAGTGTCTCTGTGTGACTTTCCCACTAGATTAATGCATGGATCTCTAATTTCAATCAAGCAAATGAAATCTTCTACTCCTCATCTATATTATGAACATTGAAATATACCTCTAATTGTTGCAACTAATGATTAAAATATAATCTGTTGATCTCACCTTGGTATGACTTGATATCTACTTTAGCTTCCATTTTAAATAAAGACCGTGAAGGGGAAATGGAACTAGAACTTGGGCGTTTCTCTTTATCAAGATATTTCCTCGACTCCTTTTCTGGGTCTTCATTATCTCCAGGTTTCCCCTCTAATCCGATCTCTGAGTTAGATCCTCCAACCTCCCTGAATGGTATGATATTTCTCATTAAATCTTGCATGAGGAGGGACATATTGCGAGATATATCAACGACCTGCTCTTCCATCTGCTGGATCTTAAGTGTTGTTGTGAACATACTCATCTACCATGGATATGGTTCTGCAACTTTCTTCTGAAGACAATTCCTGGATCTTTCAACTTTCCAAAAATAGCCCCCAAAAAATGCTTTGATACCAATATGATCTGTAAATTGTTATGGAGATTCCACTGGAATAGTTCATCCAACATATCTTAAAATATCCTAAAATCTTAGATTTTGTAGTTTATTTCCTTAGATACAAGATTAGTTAATTACTTGATTTACTTGAAGTTATGAAATTATCTGAATACGAAAATGAAGGAAGAAGAAAAAATATACTCACCATCCATGCAATTGAACACAAGATGTATCCTAGGAAACCAATATGGGATAAAATCCAGCTAGAAGGTGAGGCCCATCTCTTCTCTCTTTTCTTCAGTTATGGAAAGAAAGTAGAAAGAAAGAGGAAATCACTATGGAGTTTCCTTTGACACTATGGCCTAAATGACTACTACAAAATATCCTACCTCCTTTGTTATTCTCTCAAAATACCACTCCATGGATGCTTTGCTCAACTATGGAACACGTACAATACAAAATAATGGAACCCCTTCCCCTCCAAGTGGCCCGATATTTAACATAGCTTGATAGTCATCTAGGGTTGTGGTTTTGATTTCTTCAACTCTCAATTAGTGATTTCAATAAAATTCTTGAAAATCCACACATGGCTAGCCCCATGTGTTTGAGTAATAGGGGATGATGTGGCATCCACTCGTACCATAATGGTCAACTTGCGGGAAGCATAAATTTTGCATATGATCTTTGATTGAGGCAATTCTTGCAGCGTTGGAAAGGTCCCGATGTGTAGAATATGGTATCTTCATATAGAGTAGGTTTGGACCCCGAAAAAATGTCGTTTGATGCCTCAAAATGGGTCCAAAAAATTTTAGACAATTTTTTCGACCCCATTTTTTCAAATTGGGTCTTTCCACTAAAATGAATCTGCAAGATGATTCCTCATATTTTTTCCACCCAAAAAATACTGAGATATATGACAAATTGTGTAATGATCCAATTTGGATCACCTGGCCATGTGTGGGCCATGTGTTATGCAAAAGTTCTTTAACTTGTTGAGTTAAGAGACATTAAATTTACTAAATGGTCAAACAAGTAGTGTCCTAAATTTCTTTACGTTCTTTATTTTTGAGAGAATCTTCATTGATTAGATTTGGTATAACAATTTGTGAAACCTACTAATTTAGTTATATTTGAGAGATTATTTTACGTAGATTTTTGAAACATTAATTCACTTAAATTTATTTTTTAAGTAACCTATTTAGATTTTAAAAATCATTTTGGAATAAGTATTTAGAGATGATATCATTACGAGTATGTTCAATTATATTTTAGTGAGATTTAAAAAAATTAAATTAACATTGTATATATTTTAGTGAGATCAAAAAAATTGAATTAACATTGTATATGAAATTCGTCAAATTCAATTATCTTATCTAAGATTTTATATTTACTACAATCTGGGGTCTCAACATAGGTTTTATAAAACTCTGGTATTAATATAAGATGAAATTTTAATTTAGGGATATGTGATTTTTCAACATCACATAGATAATAAGAACATATTAAAGATGATTTACATTGTATGGCATTATTACATAGATATTACA
This sequence comes from Picea sitchensis, assembly GCA_010110895.2. Lineage (NCBI taxonomy): Eukaryota > Viridiplantae > Streptophyta > Pinopsida > Pinales > Pinaceae > Picea > Picea sitchensis. The sequence continues at coordinate 6,129 of SNQJ01S0232897.1, read as the reverse complement.
TCAATTTAATGGTTTTCTTTTCTAGATTGGTAAATTTTTTAATGTGAGTAATTTCTTATAAACTATATTTGTATCAAATCATGTTGGCCCATGTTTGTCATTAAACCAAAAGTCTGACCTATTAGTTTTCGATACAACCACCAAAGTTAACGGGTCCACGGGAGGTTGTTAAACCATGCCATGAGTCGTGAAGGAGGTGTTGACCACAAAGTCAACAATCTCCCCCTTAACACCAACTTAGGTACTCAACATCAACTGAGCAGACTCGAACTCGTGACCTTTGGCTCTAATACCAATTGTTGGCCCACGTTTTCCGTTAAACCAAAAAGCTAACTTATTGGTTTCCAATACAACCGCCATAATTAATGGATCCATGGGAAGTTGTTAAACCATGCCACGAGTCGCGAAGGAGGTGTTGACCACCAAGTCAACATCTAAATGATTTAAAAAATTAAACTAGATATTAATATAAAATAGTGATGTGGAAATAAAATGGGTTTATTAGTGATTTAAGTCATTCTGAAATTAACTCTTCACATGATTCTAGTGATGCATTTATAACTAATATAATAAAATAACTATAGATTTGTGCTAATATTGTGTCTCCTTTGTTTTACAAATACAGATTTAAGAACTAGCATACCTTAAAAAAGGGTGAATGTGAATGTTGATATGAATTAGGAGATGTACATATAAGTTGAGGCAAGAAGAAATTTGTGCTTTCTTAGACATCATAGGAATGAGGATTTTGAAGGAATGACTAAAGTATGAGATCTTTATCAAGATAGTAAGGCACATCAATTGTAAATGAAGATCTCATCCTCGATCACTTTTTTCACCCTCAAACTTGGATTTGTGTATTTTAATTAATTTTTTTAGGTTTTTTTTGTAAGCTATCCACAATAATTTGTATTAATTGAAAATGAAACTGTACAATAACTATGATGTTGGTTTTCTATTGGGGAAACCAGACCAACAACAAAAAAGCATCTTGATTTTCCAAATTGTTTTGAGAATCAGGTTTATCCTTATACTACATACCATGAGATGCCAAAAAATGAAGGAACCATATATTTTTTTGATAATGACATGTTTAACACACTAATAAATGGGTTGAGGTGCAACTAAAGCCTTTAGACCTCTAAAATTAGTAAGCAAAAAAACTGGCAAAACTATCAGAAGAAAATTTAAACTAGGGGAGGATGGTCATCTGCTACAAGAACCTAGAGTTGTGGTTAGTCTAGTTTCGAGAAGTCCATGATTTCACTCTTCTCAGGAAGAAGGTTGAGTTTGTGGTCCACAAGCTTGATCTTGAGCTGAACGTCATCTAGCTATAAAAAAATTTCCCGATGAGCCTCATTTCATTCAACCAACACCTTACCCATGAGTGCCTTCATATGCTAGTAAAGGTCGACCGTTTTATAATATTGGGATACTTTGGCTTGAGAGGAACCAGGTTCAGGAATCTAAGAGCATACATTCTAGTTGACCTCTTCATTTTTTGTGAAGTGCCTAAAAATCTACACATCATCCTTTGCAAGGTCGAGGTAAGTCTGGATCGCGGGAGGAGTATGAACCTTATAGTTTGCAATTGTGTATTCTACGTCTGAATGCACCCTGGAGACCACCACCTTTCCATGTCTGCCTCGCGAGCGAAAGTGATATCTCCCACAGGCGATGAAAATCGACCAGAAAAGGGAACGAGAAAGGAGAGAGAACCAAACAGAATCAAATAGTTTTGAGAAAGCCAACAACAAAGAAGGTCATAGGGATTTGGAAGAAAGAGGATTAGGGAGCCACATAATCATCTAAGGGGGGGGGTTTTAAACTCATAGGAGTGCACAAAGACAAGATAAATCCAAAAAGTTCCAACATTCATGTTGTGAGTTTCCATAAGTACTAGCAATAAATTCATTGGGATCCTGAAAAGTCAAGGGAGGACGCGGAGATTAATCATCACATGAAGGAGGGACTGAGGGAAGGATGTCACCGAGTGAGAGGCCACTATAATAGAAGGAAACATGTCTTAAAATGAAGCGAGGGTGACGCAGACCCCAAACCCTCAGATCGGAGTCTGCACAGGATCTTTCAACTTCGGCCCCTTAGAGTCTGACTGACTCTTTTAATTCCTCTCGGGAAACTATTCACTCACCCTATCTGAGTATAATTCATAGGCCCTCCTGAGTTATTCCCACATGATCATTCACCATCATGAACTCCACAATCAGACCCCGACTGACATTGGGACTTTTCCCCTTTTCTTTTCGGGATACCGGATTTCGCAATTTTGGAAATCCCGTGATCGAGAACCTAGCCTCTTCAACCTCCGAAACCTGAAATAACCAAATGTTGGACCCTTCTTACCACAGATTTTGGCTTTTCGCTCTTTGCGATTTCGGGAATTGCGATGACGTGCAACTCTATCTCTCAACTCCCGGAGTCCTGAAACCCAAATTGTCGAAATACTAATGTTCCACTTCCAAAGAGATCAACGGTTGTAGTTCTCCCCCTTGATCCAACGGTTAGCACGATTTCGTGTACCGGGAGTTTGTAAGGCTTGTTCTCGAACTCTCTGTCTCCTATACCTTCTGGAACCCGAATCTCCGAGATGCCGAAATGGTCTCCTTTCCCGGGACTTCGTGAACCCTGTCGCGAGGTTTCCTGACTTTCCAACTGTCCTCTCAAGCTGTACTATACTCTTGATGTGAACTCCTGCCACCTGTCACTTTTTCCGGTTTTTTTTAAAACTTGGACCACCTTTCAACAAACCCCTTTTATTTCAAACTTCCGGGTACTGGGAGTTTGAAACTCTCAACCCTAACCTTATGTCACTACAACCCTCGAATTCCCAAACCCCGATTTGTCGAAATGCCGGGACACACTTCCTCACTTTCCTTCAAGTTTCGTGATTTCGGTACTTTTGAGCTAGAGTGTTCTGCCCCTTGTCAACGGGAATGTCGAAAACCCAATTCCCGAATTGTCGACAATATCCTGCCGCAACTTCTGATTTCAGACTTTCCTCCCTGTTGAGTCTCGATCACTTGTCCTCAGGACTTCCGAAACCCCGAACTCTAAAGTTCCAAAAAATCCAAAATTGTCATTCCCTGCCTTCACACACAAAAACTCTTTTCGTGTTTTGGGAATTTGATCAGCCAAGGTTTTTGGCTTATACTTCGGACTCCCGAACCCAAAATTCCCGAAATGATCTGACGGCCCCAAAAGGTCAAAAACCAACGACTCAAGTCGATTCTGGTTACCAAAGGGATGGGTTCGTCGGCCCTTATCCGCCTTGCAGTTTCTGTAGATCCTATGATCCTCATTATTTCGGGAGTTCTCCTCGGAGAATTCCGACCGTCCAATTTCTCCCCTTGAATACTTCGAAGGGATCCACCTTCCTGAACTTTCTTCGAATGTTTTTGAAAACACTACTCCTCCTGATCTTTCTTGCGACTTCAAGTCTTCATAAGACTTCTGCACACACTTCTTGCGGTAATCCGTCAAATACTTCTAAGTATTTGAATTCCCGACTCTGTGCACTTTCTCTGCAACAAAAATCCTTCAATTTCTCAACCTTAGTTAATAAGTTCTAAGATCTTGACCAGCCTACGCACACCTTGCATGGCTTCTGTGCTTTGCCTGCACTTCTGCGGAATTGAGAACAACGGTATCCCTCCTGAGCTTGCAGAGATAAACTCTGAACACCTGTCAACGCACTCCTTGCAGACCTTTCACTGTACTCCCTTCAAGAACTCTTACTCAGGAAGAGAAACAATTGAAACTCATTCTCTCACTCTCTCAGACTTCAAACACTTATCATGGAACCATACATTCACCATAAACACAATAGTAAATGCAAAATAGAGAGAATACAACCACAAAAGCAAACTATTCAGCATGTAGAAACATAAAACATCATAACACCATGAGTCTGAATCAAGGCTTCATATATTAATTCAGAACTTATGTACATGGGTACTTCACTACCACTCCCTGCTTCTCCTCTATGCTAATGTTCTTAATCATACAATCTCTGATTGATACAATGATACAAAGATGAGGGTGTCTATAGTCGTTTTCCCTCCAGCTCCTAAAACTGTCTAATCTAGAATTTAAATCTACCTACTTTCATTAACTGGGCATAAATGCCTCTACCTCCTACAGATGAGAGTGAATCGCTCATGATCTGTTTAAAATACGCAAGTATGCTTCCTTTTAACCATTACATTAATGCTTCAAAAACATTTCCAAAACGTGAAAAATGTATGTTGCACTTTCCAGTTGTCTTCTGCCTTCATGCTCGCTTGGCTGGCTGCTTGTGATGCTCCTGCATCATACTCCCTTGCTTGAAAATTTTCATGGACTCTTGTTCATGAGTTATTGCATGGTCTGTCCATGCTTCTGAATTTCTTCTTCATCCTCCCAACTGGCATCTTCAACTAGATGTCCCTTCCATTTGACCAAGTATTCAAAATACTCTTTCCTCTTGGTCTTCCTGCTGACCCTCTTATCAATTATACCTTCCATCTATGGCTTTGCAGCTACAGGCATTTGTTTGGTCCACTGAACTCCTGTCTGTTCATTCTTTGCCCCTGCTTCTTCAGCTTTGTAAGGGTACAAATCTGAGATGTTGAATATCGGTGAAATTCCAATCCCATCGAGTAATTCGATCTCATATGCATTTGCCCCAAATTTCTTTACGATCTTGCATGGTCCAATTTTCTTCATTTTCAGTTTGTTATATGTTCCCCTTGGGAACCTTTCTTTCCTCAGATGTCCAAGAATCAGATCACCAAATTCAAACTAAAGTTCTCGCCTGTGTTGATCTGCTCTACGTTTATACTCTTGACTCGAATTTTGTAAACATTCCCTCACTTGGCTATGAAGTTCCTTCATTGCTTCTGCAAAATCCTCTGCACTAGCACTTCTAGTTTCATTCTGTTCCGAATCCTTTAATTCATAAACTCCCCTTGGTTGCATTCCATATACAATTTGGAATGGACTCTGCCCTGTGCTTCTATTGATCGAATTATTATAAACAAATTCCGCCTGTGGCAGAATGTGATCCCACTGACTGTGGTGTTTAGTCACTAGGCTCCTTAGTAAATCTCCCAAGCTTCTATTTACAACTTCTGTTTGCCCATCCGTCTGAGGATGATAAGCTGAGATAAAAGACAAACTTGTCCCCAACTTCTTCCATAAAGTCCTCCAGAAATGTCCCATGAACTTGGTGTCTCGATCTGAAACTATACTTTTTGGTAAGCCGTGAAGTCTGACGACTTCTTTGAAAAACAGGTTCACAATATGAGTTGCGTCGCTGGTTTTCTGGCATGGTATAAAATGTGCCATCTTTGAAAATCTGTCTACCACCACAAAGATTGAATCAAATCCTCTTTGCGTTCTTGGCAGCCCCAATATAAAATCCATGCTCACTGCATCCCACGACCTCTCTGGTATGGGTAATGGCTGATACAACCCTGTATTATACCTTTTTCCTTTTATGTGCTGAAAAATTCTACATCTGTCCACAAATATTTTGACATATGTCCTCATCCCTGGTGTTATCCACATTTTTGGTCATCGGGATGATGTCATGATAGTGTCATGATGATAGAAAATCAAACTCCTTATTAAAGACATTTTCATGAGAAAGGTTACACTTGTCAGTTTCCAGAAAGCATAGTTTAAAAGATAGTTCGCAGGCTGCATATATACTCTCCTGCGAGA
>SNQJ01S0232896.1:0-14204 GCA_010110895.2 Picea sitchensis | reverse complement strand
TCCTTCCATGTTTAAGCCCAACTCTCACTCTCAAAAGGCTTTGGAAGGCTTCCCTAATACACACAACACCTCACCCAATTGATTAATAGACTAGTGCCTTAACTATTATGCTATGGTGAAGGGGTAGGAGTTAATTATTTAAAGTTTGTTGATATATACAATTGATTTAACACAGAAAATAGGACTATAACAACAACAACATAACATTCAAATCATCACAATATATAGTTCTAATACACTAGATTGAACGTTAATAACACTTACCGATGCTTGGAGATTTATCTTGGCAAAATACCTTGGTAGAGTGGGCGAAAATGAGATGTAGGTTTGTTGTAAATAACTACAGATCTGCATCAAATCTTGACTTTTCCCCTTTAAAATATTCAATTAAAAGCATACAAACTAAGGGGAAACAATTACCCTTGGGGAAGGGAACTCCAAGACAAAGTCTCAAGCGTTCCTAGCTCATGAAATGTGAAATTACAATAAGCTAGTATATGTATCTTTTTGTATTTTTTATATTTTTATAAAACACAAAATTAAAAGAATTTAGGTTCTTTGAAATGAGATTTGGTTGAGGTAAAGTGAGGATTAACTCCGGGCTTTACCTTTTCTTCTCCAAGTGTCGGTTGTGATCACAACCGCCTCTAGGCCGACTTTAGATCTTAGATCAAAGGACGGATTAGGAGTTGATAGATTATCGCCCCCACCTTATTCTATAAAAAATCAATTGCTCTTGCGCTTTTGTTAGGAAAGCTCTGTCTAGGAGGTCTCCAACCACTAGATTGGCGTGGGTGTAGAAGCAAGTTATTTTCCTTATTGAAGATATCTCCTAAAGGACGTGTTCAACACTTGGATCCTAGCCCCTTGACGCTACCAAAAGAAGAGATAATGAGCCAAGCATATATCCTTCCTTCCATGTGACTAAGTAGCCCCTCAATAGACCAATCTTTTAATCTTGCAATTAACCCAAGCATAAACAACTACCTTTCTATGAAGCACTATTACTCACAAGCCAAGAAAAAATAGAATAGAACAATAAAAAAAAAGATAGAATAGAACAATCAACCATGATTACTCAAGAGAATGAAAGTTCAAATAAATTACATTATGATCTCAAAATTTGCTAACCACCAAAATGAGAGAAGGGTCTAGCCTTTTATAATCTTGCTTTTTATCATGGTTAATATCCCTTATCCAATTAAAAAATGTTTTCTTCACTTGTCATCTACAAGTTCGAGACAAACTCATTACAATTAAAATGATTTTTCCACAATAAAAATATCCACAATTAGGGTTTGATTTGATTCCATGAAGTGCAACAACTAGTAAAAGAGAAGTTTCAATTCAATTTGCTTGGTTTAAAGTGTAAACAACAAGCTCCAAATTCCACTCTCCAACGTTCCATTTGTTTGACTTGGAAAAACTTATCCACCGGTTATGTGTATGGGCCGAATTAAATGCTGGAAGTAGTTTGTTTGGCTTGGAGTCCACTGCCAAACAAATTAAATATTTGATATGTCCCACGACAACCTTGACTCTTACTCAAATCCGCCCCTTTTACATATGAGGTCCATGGGCTCCCAAAATAAAACAAGTGGTGAGTAAGGGGTGACCTCATGACATTACTTCTCACTTGTAACTTTAGGATAAGGGTGCAGCCCCTTTGACATAAGAAGTCGTTCCCCTTTTTACCCACTTAGTATACTATAATATAATCTTTGCCTCGTTTAAAGTCGATGAGTTTCTCCATGCACCATATTATCAACTTAGGATAAAAGGGCCTTTTATAACTTGACTTTGCCTTTGACTTTTTATCTATCTAATTTTGTTACATGGTTTTCTTTTGTACGGGGTATGATTTGATTGTCCTTTAACTATCCTTGCATGTGGTGAAGTAGCATTTCTATGCCATGTTTACCCGTAAACATATTCGAGTGGTTTTTTCGCAATTGATTTTTTTTTTCTTATAACTTGAACTTTTTTCAAATGTTTGACGTAGTATGTTTAGTACACATCATGATGATCAAATTGAGTCCATGTTGTGTTTTTGGTCTTCAGATCTAGTGCATCAAGATTTGTGATTTACTTTAGAGAATGTGAAATGTTGTGAATTGTGAGACTACCATGTTGAGAACTATGAATGAATAATACACCAAGGTTAAAAGATGCATATAAACTCTAGACACATGACAATGCGAGAAATGATGTAGGTACGCAAGACCGCGAACTAGTTCTACATAGTGCAATCACCCTTACAAAAAATATGGCTCTCATAAACCATGTGTCTCAATAGATCCATCTCAAGGCCTCCAATCCTATCCAGGACAAAAGGAATTGAGAATGGTGACTAGAAGGACCGGACATGGTCGACCACAAGGCCTAGGACACCACATACAAAAGCATCCACATGGCCTACAAGACTTTAACTTGCATCTTCCTGGACTTACATTGGTGTAGCCAATGAAAAATATAGGATACCTCCTCAAGAGGTAACAGGTCCTATAGACCAAATTTGGTCTCAATGGACGTTAGCCATCATTATCAAAATAAGTTAAAGCTCCCACAACATTATTGGCCTCAGTGAACTTTAACCATCATTATTATTATCATAAAAATAAGTAAAGCTCTTTAAACATTATTAATTTTAAGTTTCAATTTATTTTCTTATATTATTATTTATTATAAATATTATATTTTTTAAAAGTATTATATAATCATTTTCAAAGTAATGAGGGTTAATAAGAATTATTATACAAGGACACATCATGTCACTCCAAAAATTTGAACTTAGGTGGGAAAGATAACTATCATTCCTCCCAACCACCAAATTACATCCAATAAACACTCAAATATAAAATTATTATAATTGTTTTACATCATTTGTATAATAATACCATTTTATCACATTAAATTATGTATATATATCTAATTATTAACTACTTTCAGTGCATTCATTAAATTTAAAATATAATATTTTTTTTTGCATCTATCTAAATCATCTAATATTAAATATTATTTAATACACATTTCAATGTAAATATTTTTTATAAATACTTTCAATGGAACGATTAATTCTAAAGTATAATAAATATCATTGTAATATTTTTTTATATATCGTATAATATTAATACACTTTTCAAATGATCATTTTGCTTTACGACTTATAGTTTTGTCAAACAAGTTCCATACTCATCATAATGTAACCAGAAAATCATATTAAATATAATAGGTGGAAATACATATATTAACTATGATATAATTAAGGAGTAGGTTAATTTGGGAACAAATAGATCTTTTTTTCAGGGAAAAAATGGGCTTGAATCCAATCAGATTTTTAGGGTAGTCTGGGTTTAGCATGGATCAAAGTTCCATGCATTTCAAAACCTTCTCTTAGCAGTTTTGCCTCATTTTAAACCAACCCAAATGCTTAGAAAATCGATTAGAATTCTAAATTGATTAAAAATTTAAAATGGAACCGCCACCTACCAGAAAAGTAACTCAGGAGAAAAGAATGCTCCCGAGTTATCCTACTACTATCATTAATGCACATTCGAGCGTAAATGAAAGGGATCATTTTCTTTACGAATGCCATGATTATCATGGAATGCCATGATTATCATGGCCATGGTTTAGCAAATTAAAATATCATCACCACATCATACATCCAAAGACTCATCTTATGATATTATTAAGGCGTACACATTACACATCCCAATGGAGATGTTACGACCATTTTATATATATATATATATAAAAGAAACATTTCAAATTGATAATGGTGGTAATGATTATTATTAATGTTTATTAAAATTATTGTTGATTGGCTTAAAAAAGGTAAATAGTTATTTAAAGTTTAAGATTATTGTTAATGTTTATTAAAATTATTTTTGATTTGCTTAAAAAAAGTAAATAGTTACTTTAAGTTTAAGATTATTGTTAATGTTTATTAAAATTATTTTTGATTTGCTTAAAAAAGGTAAATAGTTGCTTAAAGTTTAAGAAAAATATTCCTAAAGTATTATAATTTTGATGACTTAAAAGGCTACAAAGCTTGGTATTGTAACCAATATTTTGAATTTGAGATTTAATGTTAATGTAAGAAAAACATTTTAGAAGAAAGTGATTCTCATCTTCCACCCTCTTAGTGTCACAAAGATGATAGATTCTTTTAATTCACGACATTTTATGTATTAAGCTATTGAGACTTCATTTTATTTTAGCAATGTTGATTTTCTTTTTTTATGTTAATTAAAACAGAAAGATACTTTTAATTATGTTTTCCTCTTTCTCGATAAATATTTAGATAACCAAATAAAATTAGGTTCTCAAGAAAAACATATTTTTTATGGCAGTATATTTCTCTTTCTAAATAAAATAAAATTTAATTCATTTTGAAATAAATTATTTATTTATGGTAGAACTTTCCTGATGGTGTAGTCACAATCACATCTATAGGCTGAGGTTATGTGTAAGACATGTTTTGTCAAGCTGTGATTTTGGCATAATCACTCATTGGTCTAGCTTCTTTAGATTTGTTTTTTCACACCATCTAGCTTGAGGATCTACTAGCGAGAACACTTTGTCTACTCAATCAGTTATTGTACCAAGACTCGTGCTTTGCTCATACACATCACTCACTATATATTAATGGTCGCTAGCTAGTGCCTCTAGAAACCCTAAATTTAGAAGGTGTCCCATGGTTTTGTTTTTTATGTCTAACAACGTAAGTTACCAAAAAAGATCATTATAGAAGAGAACACAAAGATATTRGTATATTGATCCTCTAGAWGGCTYACCAAGATTGAATTTGCCTTGGATGACATAKTTCTTGGCTCCCTTTGGCCTTCAACTCTAAGCAATGGTTGATCTTTAGTTTTAAAGGAAGCATCTAYGACACAAAGCACAATATTAGATTTATGGGTGCATTTACTCTATGGTCTAGATTATATCATTACTCTTATAATCTCAGCTAGGCCTCTCTCCCACATATTCTACATCATTTTTGGAGCTTTGTTACTCCTCTACACTATTGGAGATATTTCACACTCACGCCCACTTTTTCCTAAGTTTACTAGTATAATATTGAGGGTGCAATACATAGATGAAAATATTCTCCCCTAAGAATATTCCCCACTAAAATAGGGCGCCTCCACTAAAATAAGGTGTTACATCCTCTTCAATCTTGTTACACTTTAGTTAGACTATTGRAGYAGAGTCATGCATGTCAACCTCGATTTTATCACTAGGATGGAAAATATCACAAGCATTAGGCTAGGAGAGCGCTACACATGTGCATGCATGATTTTCTCTCCACTCCACTCTTGTGATTCAATTAACTGATGACAACATGGCCAGTTAACTAGGACTAGGTGGCAGTTCACTCTGGTTTCTGTCAGTAAGTGTCCATATCTCTCTATCACTACTATGGCACATTAGTTACTCATGTAGCCTATATCTATTGTAAATTATTCACTCTTTGAGTGTGGATTAGAATCAATACAATTCAATATTATTTCTCTAATTATTTTCTCTCTCTGTTTCTTTTGTAAGATTTGTGGGAATTTCTACTAGCTAGGTTCTCTATGTAGATTTCATCGAAAATCCACATGGTATCCAAGCCCATAGGTTTCTAGGAGCATGCTAGGAATAAATCACACAGACACTCATTTGCAAGTACAGAATATTGAAGCAATCAGAAAGAATGGAATTTTTTCCATCAACACTTCTTATGCTGCACAATTATTTCGAGTGGAAGCCAAAGATTCTATTTATTCTAAGAAGTAGAGGCTTATATCGAATAACCATGGAAACAGAAACAGAGCCCACTTCCATCAATGAGATATCTCATTTTCTCAACAAACAATATATGTCTTTTGGACTTATCTGCATGCTTGTTTCTCCTGAAATACAATGCCATGTTGTATCACTCTTAAATACAAATGAACTATGGACCAAACTGGAGGTCATATTCCGGATAAAGGAATATTGTGAAGAATGCATGCAGGAGATTGACAAGACAAAGCCAACAAAAAATCCACCGGAAGAACAGGCTTCTCAATTTGAAGAGACTCCCATGCATGCATATCAGGAGCCACATGCAGAGACTCCCATGCATGCATCTTAGGAGCCACATGCAGAGACTCCCATGCATGCATCTTAGGAGCCACATGCAAAGAATTCTCCACATCCTCTTGTTTCATACATTTGAGATGATGTCTCATTCCAATCATATCATATTTCATATCTGGTTTTCGAATCAAATTCGAAAGATCTTGAGCATGTAGATTCCAAATGGGCATAGTCCATCCTACTGATATTCGATTATCTTGCAGATGATCCTACCCGTCCTAGAAGGATGAGATACCAATTTGAGGGAGATATACATGTGCTCATAGCCACAAAACCAATCAATCACATGTATTGTTTCATAGTTATGGAATCTAACCCTCAGGCCTATGTAGAGGCTAAAGGGAATCCATATTGGAAAATTGCCATGAATGAAGGGGATTTGGATATTCTTCCTTCCAATAAGAGAAATTGGATATATATGGACATCTCATTAGTGCATCTACTTCATCAGATCCATAGAGACATCTACATCTTCAACAAAATCTTCACCGATCATAAACTTGCACATTTGTGAGGTCTCCTTGGAGTGAAGAACACAATTTCCTAGTAATTTTCATTCTTCTTTTTTACATTGTACTTTGGGGGGGGGGTTCCCATGATGTTTTCCATATTTCCTATTTTTTTTTCGATGTTCATTCGGTAGATGAATTGTAAAATGGGTACCTAGCATGGCTTCTTGCTAGACCCATTCTTCATTTACACCCTAGTAGTGTTCAAGTGGGGTGTTGGAGATATTTCACACTCACACCCACTTTTTCCTAAGTTTATTACTCTAATGTTGAGAGCACCATCCATATATGAGAATATTCTCCTCTGAGAATATTCCCCACTAATATAGGGAACCTCAACTAAAATAGGGTGCTACATCTTCTTCAGTATTGTTACACTTCAATTAGACTAGCCGGTCTTGACTCAATTATACTTCAGTTAGACTATTGGACTAGATTCATGCATGTAAACCTCAGTTTTACCACCAGGAGGGTGCATATCACATGCATGAGGCTAGAAGAGTTCTACACATGTGCATGTATGAATTTCTCTCTGCTCCACTCATGTGATTCAGTTAGTTGACGATTGGATGGTTAGTTAACTAGGACGAGGTGGCAGTTGACTTCGGTTTCTGTTAGTGAGCGTCCAGATCTCTCTAGATCACTACTATGGCACATTAGTTACTCATGTATCCCATATCTATTGTAAATTATTCAATATTTGAGTGTGTATTAGAGTCAATACAATCCATTATTCTCTCTCTCTCTCTCTCTCTCTCTCTCTCTCTCTCTCTCTCTCTNGAGATCTTTTTGTGAATTTATACTAGCTAGGTTCGTTGTGCATGTTTCACCAAAACTTCACATACACGTCGCCTCAAATCATGTTTTTTATAAAATTAGATACTCGCACCTATCACAACCAAATATGAAGTACAACCCTCGAAAGTGTCGTCCTCATCACCTAGATCATTGGAAATCTCTACTTCAACTCTTGAATTACATCTGACATCTACTAGGGTTTACACAGGGTGAAGATCGATGATAAGAAGGAATACATTAGGTTGTAGATAAGAAATATGTGTTTAAAATGGAGGAAGAATGTCTAGATTATATGAAAGACTTGTTGGAGGGTCAACATATTTAGACAAACCCATTGTTCAACCCACCTAGCAAATCGTTGTATTTGGGGAGGATGTTTAACTTGGGGCCGCACCCATTGGAGGAGGAAATAGCGGTTATCATAGGCAAGATGGCTTAGACAATATCTAATCATTTTTATAGGGTTGAAGCTTAGTTAGAGGAAGGATTTATGGGACTAGTTGGTGACTCTCTCAAGATTCTTCAATTCAAGGTAGGTATAATACATATGAAACATGTTGGAATAGATCACATAGATCATATACAATTAAACCCTATGATATACAAGGATATGGTTTTAACTCTACTATATTATGGATTAGGTATCTATATTACTCCTGTTGATTCTTACAGAGTCTTTGAACTCCCTTACTATAATAGAGTTGGAAGAAATAAAGTTTGAATCAAGGCAAGGCTTATTGGAGAGTTTCTGGAACTTAAACACCTGAGTGGCTCCTCAACCTTTGATGTAGAGGGTTTAGGGTCATATATTCTAGAAGGTGTGAGAAAAAAAAAAAAACACAAATTTATTAAATATTGCAAGACACTGTCATCTTGAATATGGGAGAGAAGAGCAGGCTTAATGTCATAATGGAATTGAAAAATTTAGCACATGTAGGTCAATTTCTAGGTAGAAGGATGAATAATGAATGTTTAAAGGACTATAACAAATCCAAATTTGAGCCCATGGTAGGTTTCATCCCACATACCATGAATTTTGCAAAGGATTGGATGGTATGGGCCTTCAGAATGGTGGCAGAGGTTGATAAAATCCTACATAAATGTTGGAAGTGGGGTTCACAAACTCTTTTTCTCAAAAAATGGCATTTCGACTTCGATGCTCGGTCTGCTCGAGTGGATATCCTCCTATTATAGGTTAGAATTCTAGTAATCCCTCTTGTCCCATGGTTATAGGAAGTGTTTGAGGAAATAGGGAATGCTCTCAAAGTATATTATGAGGTTGATTTCTCTTTCCGTGACACAAGTTTTTTCGGACTGGTACAAATTCTCATGGGTTTAGAGACTAGTAAAGGATTGGTAGAGGTTATGGACATTATAAGAGGAGTATAACTTTTTCATCTAACCCTAGACTATGAAGGTGTACCCTTCAAGTGTGGACATTGTGATAGTTACAAACACTTGGCTGCCAATTTCTAATTGATAGGAATATTTGGGCTAAGAGGAAGTAGAAAAGAGCTTTGGGGGAGGAACGGATGGGAACAACCCATAACCTAAGATAGAAGGAGGAATTGGGTGATAAGGTTTCCACTAGTTGTCCTCGAGATACACCTTTGGAAGAAGAAAACCGACCTTTGGTCATAGGCCAACAAAAGGAATAGAGTTTGGATGCAATTAGTGATAATAAATATTGCTTGTCACAATCAAGTTGTCCTTATAATATATTTCTCCAAATAAAAGAAAATGTCGTTAAAAATTAATTTTTGAGACTTGGTGTTTAGAGGTAGAAACCAAAGGTTCATAATCTATAAGCAATTTTATTCCCAGTCTCTCTGGAATAAAAAACCCTAATCCCCCAACCCTCATACCTATTCTTGGGATTGAAAATCCATTGGCAGATGAAAATTCCCAAGTAGGCATCTATAAACCTCAACATCGATATATAGGCCCAATAAACAATTCAAGATACAAATCCATCAGAATCCTTGAAATATAATCTCAGACCTAGGAGCAAAGGTCAAAAATAAAATCAAAGAGGAAGGAAGTCCTACATGTCCTCGGTTCATAAACAATCACCTTCAGAAATCATATGCGAAAATTAGTTATCCTTAATAGGGGATTTTAGAGCCAGTTCCCCTTGTGAGGGTATAAAATGATTTTCCTAACCCTAAATTTCTAAGGGTTGGATAATTCCTCAAACAAATTGGCCATAAAGAGGCTAATAGAGACTATAAACCCATATATTACCATGTTGTAATAAATTATGATTGATTGGGAGAAAATCACTCAGGAAATTTAAAAAATGTTTGCCGGTTGGGATTCATTTTTATAGATGTCATTGGGAGATTGGGAGGAAACATAACTAGGTGAAAGAAATGTTCCTATATTCTTACTAATTCAAGGTATTTTCATATAGGTCTAGGGATTTCCATTTTCTCTTTGGATATGGGGAAATATATCTCTATATTGAATGCATATGGAACTTACATGGACATGGTGGAGTACTAGGATCAAATCTTCAAAATGGAATGCGTTCATAATAGTTTAGTGGTGGTGGGGGGGAGGACTGAAAAATTACTTTGGGAGCCTCAGAAGTATGGGGACCAGTAGCACAAATGGATTTCCTTCCAAGATACTTTATAAGAAAAGTGGAGAAGTGGGTTTTCTAGGTATTGAAATAACTAAGATGAATCTGACATGGAGGAACAAGAGAATGGGAGAAGCTAGAATTGCTAAGAGTTGTGATTGGCTCTTAATCTCTGAAGGGTTCCTTGATGAAGTCATTCAAATAAAACAATGGGTCATCTCGGAAGAGGAGTCTGACCATAATCCAAAATTTCTATAAGTAGCACCTTGTAACATCCCCCAACTTAACTAAGGAACATTACTAGCGGAATACACATAAAAATCAAAATTTTCTACTAAACAAATTTATGTAGCTTACCTGCCACTTAATCATACTGATTTAAGCATTATCTAAATGCATCTACAATGTGATAAAATAACACATGAATGAAACTAATAAATCATTGAAGAAACATATAAATCAGTCGCATACACAGAGTTCGTGCACAACAATTAAAACTCATAATGGAAAACAAAACCCAGATAAAACACTTATCTTTTTAAAATAGTTCTGCAACTAGCTACTTGGGATGAACGTTCCACCCAACCATATACTTGTTGTTCCAAATATCAATGGCAAGTCAACCTCGAGATGGGGTTGTAAATCCACAAAAGAGGGTGGTCTCTCACTATCCACTCACAACTCAGAGTGTACCACAACCCACTGGAATTCTCCTAAAACTATATTGATTTTCCACTAGCTCTCTTCCTCTCAACCTACCCAATACAAGGAATGTTACCCTTCACTGCTCTCAATCCATCAGGCATCCCATTCATTTATCATGGTCTCTCTAGTATATGAAACTAGGAATATCACTACTAGGAAACTCAAGGGAGATCATTGATAGAAAAACTACCAGAAACAACAACAAACACTTGTTGCTCTAGTGCAATTCTCGTAGGAGTTCACTCTTCAAGACTGTAAACCCAGTTCTTATGCAAGCTTGAAAACTTGCTTCTTCTATCTTCAAAAACTCCAAAAATGCTCCAAAATTCATATTCCAATGTTGCTCCACCTCCCATGCTCTTCTTTCCTATTTCTTCTTTCTCTCCATGAAAAAACATGACTATCCAAAAATTGCTCTCCCTGCCCATACTAATTTCCTTTCTTTATTGTTTTATTGACTTGCACTCTTCCCCAAGCTCATTGTACTCAGTCCCATGCTCCCATTAACTATGGGATGTGACTTCTCACACCCTCCCTCTCACATGTATTCAATGATTGGATTTGGGAACACTCAACAACAAAATAAAAGGTTCACTCAAGACATTAATATCAGGAAAAATATTTAGGAATCAAACTCATGAATAAAACCCCTCTTTCTAGACCCCTCCTTTAGAATTCTCTTAGAACCTCCCCTCTCTTGTGGATTACTCGGTCCCCATATCTGTCCATGTCCCCTGGTAGCTGGAATCACATTACATCGCTTGGCCATATCCACATATCATATCTACATTATACACTAATTAAACTGGGGTTTATAGTGGGGATGTTACATTCCCCCACCCATACAATTGCGGACCGTCCTCGGTGCAAAACACTATGCTGATATACATGCACAAATTTATATCATAATACTAAGAAATAAAATTCTATAATTTTTATATAACTCCAACAACATTTCCAACCATAATCTCATATTCCTGTCAACCTGTTGACCCAGGGAATGTACCCCCTTCACTTCTCTTATTCCATCTGGTTGTACCATTATTTTTTTAGAGCCCCCAGTGTAGGCTGGATAGAACTCTGAGATGTGGTTCCAGAACTCTAGCTACTCAAAATGGAATCTTGCATTCTCATATTATGTTTTCTTTAAAATTGAGAAAAAAATTGTGGGTATTCCTCCCGCATAATTTATTCATGCTTCCATGTTGCATCTTCAGAACCATAGCATGTCCATTGAACTTTACCAAGCTTATGGATTTGTTCCTGAGAACTTTGACTTTCCGGTCCAGGATGCGTACTAGTTCCACCTGGAAATCCCCTTCATTTTCCACCTGGATCACAGTCCAATCAATTATGTGGCTAGGGTCAAGAACCTATTTTCTTAATAATAACACATGAAATACATTATGCATTCTCATGGATGCAAGAAATGCTAGCATGTATGCAACTAGGCCTATCTTTTCTAAGATCTCAAAAGGCCCACAATATCTCGCTGCCAACTTTGAGAAACAACCCAATATTAGTGAACTTATTTTTCGCTTTCACTTTTAAAAATACATGTCCACCCACTTTAAAATATTAGGAAAATATATTCATGTTTTCATAACTTTTCTTCCTGTCCTAGGTAGCCTTTAAATTTTTCCTGATATTTTCCATCTATTCTTCCAATTCCTTCAACAAATCTGGCCCAATGACATCTCTGTCTATTGGGTTATCCCAACTCACTAGTGTGTTACACTTTCTTCCATACAATACTTCAAATTTTCTCATTTTTAATGAGGCTTGATACCCATTATTGTAATCAAATTCAATTAAGTGGATGTAATCCTCCGACTTTGATGGTTGGTTCATCATATACATTATGAGCATGTCTTCAATTATTCTATCTGTATTCTTTGTTTTCCCATATGATTCTAGGTGATATGTTCTACTAAGATTTAAATTTTTCCCAAAGCCTTTGAACAAACCCTTCCAAAAATTGGATGTAAACTTAGGATCTCTGTCTAAAATGATTTCCTTAGGCACTCCATGTAGCCTAGAAACTTATTTCATGTAAACTTAGGATCTTTGTCTTCACCTTCTGACATTCTAGGAATCTGTCTATGTACTCAACAACTTCTTTCTTCATTCCTGGTCAAAAGTATTGGCTTCTTACAACTACAATTGGCTTAGTTGCCAAAAGACCAAAGCTACCACCTTAAAAGAACATTTGTTCAATGCCCAATCTATCATCAGTTTTGAATCACCAATTACATGAAGTTGATCTATCATATGTACTCCGGAAAAAAAATAACAACACCCAAAGGCCTAACAACTCAACCTTTGAGTTTGCACCGCTTCCAATATTTAATCTAAGAAGGAAAGCTCCACATTCTACTCCATCTAGAGAAGAAGAACCATCAAAAAACCAATGGCTAAGTCATCAGAAAACACTGGATGAAGGGGCCTACAACCATATTTGAGTTTTCTGCTACCAGAGAATTCATTGAACTAACTAAGAGCTTTAAAGGAAACCACCGAAGGCGGTGAGAACTTATTGTCAAAAAAAAATTGATTTCTTAATTTCCAAATCTCCCAAGCAACATAGCATGGCAACTCTAAGAATATTTTGTAGTTTTTATGCCAAAATAGAAAGCATAGCCCAGTTGAACTTTCATTCCAAAGAAAAACATACTTTGTAATAATACATGGCACCTTCCATACTTCTTGAACAAACCTGCATTGACACATAATAGATCAATATTTTCATCTACATAACCACACAGAGCACAACAACCCGGACTAGAAAATCCTTTGTTATAGAGATTATCCCAAGTTAAAATCAACTTATTTAATGTAAGCCAAATATAGAGCTTAATTTTGAGTGGAAGATGCCACTTCCAAATCAAAGAAGTCCACCAATCAGTTTGCCCATGCTGCTCGTAAGACACCAAGCCTTGATAGGCAGAACCCACTGTGATTTGTCCATCATTGCCATTCCATCACTAGCTAATTCTATCATCTTGATCAGATAGACAAATTCCACATGTTGATAATCCTCTAGTATAATCATTACATTCCTCTCTTGTTGCCCCCTGAAGGAGAAGATCAACTGCTTTCAACCACTTAGATAAAAGGAGATTGGAATTGGGCTTAATATGAGCTTGAGCCAAATAGAAAAAACCCTTGGAGTGAAGTTGATGCAAAGTTTCCTGAGACAACATCTTTATTATTATTATAACTCATATTTTTTAATATTTTCTTTGTAATACTTTAAAAACAAAAATTGGAGTTTGAGAGTTCCTCGAATAAGATTGTATGAGAACATTATTATTGAGGATTGCTAAAAAAAACCCAATTGTAATATAAGAGAGTTGTTGCGATAAGAGTGTACAAGAACACTATTACCAAGTTTATGAACATTGAGGGTTCGTCAGAAGAAATTAATTGTAATATAGGAGTTAAGCATGGTTGTTCCTTGTCCCTTATCATTTTTA
>SNQJ01S0232895.1:0-11926 GCA_010110895.2 Picea sitchensis | reverse complement strand
TAGAGCATGCATAACATCATTCTTGAGAAGGAAAATGACTTTCCCCACATCCAAAAACCTTACAATGTGAAATTTAGTTTAGATGCGCAGACTTCAGTGTAGACAGAGGTGCATATGGCGCATGCATGCTGAAAGTATTGAGAACTAAAGCACATGCGCGCAGAGAGAACGTTGCGCAGGTGCATGCGCTCAAGATGCGCGTTTGTGGAGTGTAATACCTGCGCGCCTGTGACAAGTGACCGTGAAAGAAAATCCAGATGGATTTCCCTCAATTCTCCTATGAATTGACTGGTTAGCAGGTCGGTGGAGGCCGATTTGTGTCCCTGCAAGTTAATAAAACCAAAAGGAAATAAAAATAAACCCAAATGAGGGAGGAATTGATACCTAACTCCCCAGTGGAGTCGCCATTTTGTTCGCACCCAATTCGTCACCTGGTGAGAAAATCAAGGGTGCTTACATGCCCTGTTGGGTCCTGCAGGGCATGACAGTTGTGGAAGGAAAGGTTAGAGAATACAGGACAAACTACAAGCTAATATCAACTGAAAACAAATTAAAACTGTGAAAAGAAACAACAAACACCAAAAAAAAAAGACAGATGTCACCAATGGTTTTGAGTTGGTCAATTGATGAAATCGGAGCACGATGAAGGAAGGGAATTGTGGTTCCTTCTTCCCCCAACGGAAGGCTCTTGAGGCCCTCACAAAGTTTTCTTTCCTTACAATGAGAAGAACTGAGTATGGCAGTGAAAGAACTCCCTGTGATGTTGCCAATGTGTTATCGTTAAAGAATGAGTTCTTAACAATCTTAGCAGCATAACGATGCCTGGAATTCCTTGTGAAAACAATGTATCTTCACGGATTTTTATAGCAGATCCTCGGGCGATTATGTAACCTCTTCAAAGTGTGAAAAGGGGCCCTTTAGGGCTTCCTTAGGTCATTAACCCACCTACCCTACGGATTCGGCTCGGATTTGGGAGTCAAATCAGATTGGGAGCTGGTCCGTAAGAGGTTGAGAGGCCGGCCAATTCAATAAATGCGCCGTTTTAGCAGGTGCACGGGTTTTGTCGTTGACAGACACACGTCGTGTGAGCATGCGCGCAAAGTACGTTCTTGTCCTGCGCATGTGCGCACGCACCAAACTACTGTGAAGCGCCCTTCAATTTTTGGTTACTTTGTATAGTTTTTGACCCTTCTGGAATGCTGTGAAATTCATTTAGTGCCATGAATGAATTCATTGTTGTTTTGACGATGCGGAGTTCTTGTCTCCATGTGCGGACGAAATTTCGGTGATAACAATATATTTCAATTGTTGAAAAAATTCTTCACATTTGAGAGTCCATTCAAATTTCACTCCCTTCTTTTGAAAATAAGTAATGGGGCTTCCAATGTTTGAAAATCCTTTTATAAATATTTGATTATAATCAACAATAACCATAAATTATCTAACCTCTGTCAGATTATTTTTCACTAACCATCCTCTAATACTCTCTATCTTCTTGGGATCAACCGCTATCCCACCTGCTGAAATAATATGCCCTAAGTAGAGAATCTTCTTTTGATAAAATATGTACTTACTTAGTTTGGCTTACAAATTATGGTGTCTCAAAACTTGCAGCACCATTCTTAAATGTTTCTCATTCTCTTATTCTATCCTTGAGTAGATGAATATATCATCCAAGAACACAATAAAAAACATTTCTATGTATTCCCTAAACACGCCATTCATTAGGCACACAAAAACAAATGGGGCATTTTATAACCCAAATGGAACTACTATGAATTCATAATTCCCATATATTTTTTTAAATTTTATCTTGTTGATATCCTCTTCCTTTATCCTCACTTGATGATAACCTAATCTCAAGTTAGTCTTGAAAAATATTCTTTCAACTTTCAGTTGGTAAAAAATATCATCAATCTTTGGAAAAGGATATTTGTTCTTTATTTTAACCTTACTCAGTTGTTTGAAATCAATACACAACCTTAAGGTTCCATATTTATTTTTCACAAAAAGAGTTGGGGCTCCACAAGGTGACACACTTGGGCGTATATACCCCTTATTTAACAACTCTTCAAGCTGCATCTGCATCTCTTTCAATTCTAGTGTTCCCATTTTGTAAGGTGTATTTGACACTAGGGAAGCTCCTGGCACCAAATCAATAGAGAAATTAATGTCTCTTTTTGGTGGAAATCCTGGAATTTCCCCAAAATCATCTTCAAAATATTTCAAGACCGGATGGTATTCATTAGTTTCCACTTTATCTATAGATGCCTCTTCCATATGTCCTGAAAAAATTTGACACCCCTTCATGAAACTCTTTTTCAGTTGCATGGTCAAAATTTATCTAGCAACTACAACTCTTGGAATGCCTTGAATATTTCCCTGTTGTCCTCCCTCATCAAGACAAGTTATTTTTGTTGTTGTAACAATATAGGACAACATAGTGTTTTTCCAACCAATCCATGCCAATTAGACAATCATATGAACCCAATGGTATGATTTTCACATCTACCTTTGTGTTGAGTCCATTCATGTCTATTGGAAAATATTTAACCAACTCATTGATCTTTCTTTTAGCCCTTGTGGCTAACTGAACTAACCAATATTTCTTATGCTTACTCCTTTGCAAGTGAAATATTTCAACAATGTTAGAGTTTCTATAACTATGGATAGCTCCAGAATCATTTAAAATTTATACGGGTTGGTTATCAATCTTACCTTCTACTTCAATCATGGGGGATTGATACTCTACTTGTTTGTTTTCTAAGGCTACATAAATCCTTGGAATGCTTCCTCCTATGTCTTCAACTATTTCAGACTTCTGAATGTTGTGGAAAATCCTCATTCTTTCACCTTTTTGAGGGAAGTCCCTATATAAGTGATTTCCCTCACATCCCCAACATTTTATAGGTTGTTACCATGGAATTTTCCAAAATGAATATGTTTTCTTGCTCTCATTTTGGGTTGAATGTCCTTTCCAATTTGTTTGGGAGTTGTTCTCGAAAAAGGGTGGATTAAAAACTTTATTCCTTTGATTCCTTTTTTCTTTCATCTTGTCATTCCAATCTCTTTAGAAGACCAACCTCCCTCGTCTTTCCTATCCTTATGGTCTCCTCCAATGATCTGTGGTTATCATATTGTATCGTGTCATTCTAGAGTGAAGGTAACCCACTTAGAAACCTTTGTATTTTTACCTTCCCATCTTTTATGAAGCCTAAATAATTTGAAAACTCAAAGAACCTATTCTCACATTCATCCATTTCCATGCTTCCCAATTTGAGTTCAAAAAACTCTTTCATCTTCCTCTCATAGTAATGCTAAAAAAACTATTCTCTTGGAAACATCCTTTGAACTGCCTCCATGATACCTTCTTCTGATCAAGGTGTTTGTATTTCTTAAGTTGATCCCACCACATGGTTGTCTTTCTTTTCAAGTGGTAGGTTGCAATTATTGTTTATACCCTGGAGGGATAATCATGCAACTGGAAATATTTCTTCATTTCCAACAGCGAGACCTCAACCTCTTCTCCCTTCATGTGCTCACCATTGAAATTTGGTGGCTTGATTTTTATGAGTTCACCTTGCAAGATGTATCCCTCGAGGCTTCTCCTCTACCTCATGACATGAGATAAAATTGGGCTACTCCCTGGCCCTAAAATTGCATGAGATCTCCTGGTGGATTTCCCCGGGGAATGATGGCACCTACTCATACTCCTTGATTTCCTTTCATTCCCATGCTCATCCCTTCTACTATGGGATTTGGATGTTGTCACTTTTCTAGTACTAGCTTCTTTCTTTGTGCCTGAGTCTTTATTGGATTTCCTCTAAAACATGTTCATAATATGAAGTATCTCTTCCTAGGATTTCATAATCTTTTCATTATATTCCCTATAACTCTGCACTTCTCTCTATAGGTTTTTGATAGTTATAGGTTCATGCCTTTCTCTTCTTCCATTATACTATGTCTCAGCATTTTCCATGCCGACATGTAGCCATGTAAATTCCTCTTCATGACCATAGGACCCTTAAGAATCTTCCATGGATGGGGTTCTAATATAGGAACAAAATTACCTTCATGTACCTCTAAATTTTGCAATAAAATGTGCATGCAAACAATTTTATGTTAGACAAATATATATACACTTACTTATAGAAAATAATTGCATGTTTTGTTTTCTTTCTAATTCCACCAATCATCTTCTTTTGTGTTGGTTGTAACTTAAACTACCCAGATCAATTTTATGGGTTGATAGATGGATTCTCCTCTCCAAGATATTTCCAAAAACTTGTTTCTTTCTCAATTCTGAGCTCTGAGGAAAAAGTTGTAGTTGCTAATTTACCTCTTTTGTACACTTTTCATTCTAGTGCAATTAATCCCATACACCAACTTTTGTCACTTGTAGAAGTAAATCTTTCATAAACCAGGGAAACTTTTGTATGATACATAGATAATAATGATGATGGGGAATTCATAACAACTCTCATATTTTCAATTTGATGCTCCAATTAAGAACTATAGCATTCTGGAAATGACATATTTCCCCCTTTTTACCCCTTTTCTAGACTTGAATTTTTAGCCAAATTGGTTAAATCTCCAAACTATGCACTTATGGAAAAACTTCAGTACACCAAAATTTTCTTTATTATTGAGTATACAAAATGTCGAGTAAACAAAGTTTTCCATATTTTCCATCTCAGACCCTTTTCCTCCTCTAAAAATCCCCAAAAAGTGGCCCAGAATAATGGATTTTCCCCTATTTTGGCATCTCCAATCCAAAATACTTAGAATCTGACCAATACCTTCACACAATATTTTCATGTCTACTTTTCTGACATTTTGTACAAGTTTCAACAGTAACTATGCTCCTGCCACTAAGCTTGACCATGATCCTAAACAACAGGTAATTCTGATTTTATGGAAAATCATAGCATAATTGGCCAATGGCCCTATTTGGCACTTATGTAACCTTGAAACTATGGATAAATCCCAAAAAATATTATCTTCTTCTGAATTATTATGCTCCTATTATGGCCAAAATACAAGTTTGGTTGTAGACATAGTTTTTTGGTTAGACTATAGGACAATTTCTCTTACGTGGTATATTTTATGATGTGGCTATTGATGTGTCATTCTAGGTCCAAATGGCACCATGAGGTGACACCATGTCCCCCTCCTGGCCCACTTGGCCTTTCCCCATCATCCTTCATCATCTTCCTTCCCTTACCTCTCTCCTCTTTTCCCTTTATATCGACCTTAAACATTAATAAAATATTAATATTTTACGGGACGCACCTATAATAACTACCCAACTAGAAGAACTATAAGTTCATATGGAACATGGGTCCCACCTTATCTTCCAGGTCTCCATGTGGCGGCCCTTCATTGGATGCAGGGATGGGTGAGTCAGATCCCATACCCTTACCTCAGTGTGCAAACTTGTTTTCTCCCCCAATCCAATGATAGAGATTAAGGGAGATTAATGGTGGAGAGACCATGTCGCATCACTAACATGTGTGAGGGTTAAAACCCCCTTTGCAATGAGAAATGTGAACTTTCACGCTTCCTAAATCGAATGATGGAGATTAGGAGAGATCAATGGTGGAGAGACCCTATCGCATTTCAAAAGTGATCGGGCATTAACACCCCTCTGTGGTGTGACACTCCAAAAATTCCTTGATACATGGAACCTTTTTAGTGGTGTTATATTTCTAAATTCCTTGGGAAAAATTTCTTCTCTACCCATGCGATATCGCTTATGTTACCGAGTTATACCACTGTGCTCATGTGGCTCCCATGTCACCAGCTAGACTCACCACTGCACACTGCAGACCTTGCCATCCTGCCATTGAATGCCATCGTGGACCTACCACTATGGAATTACATGTAACCTAGTATATGTCACTTCCACATGGCCTTGATGCCATGTTGATGTCATGTAGGGAAAATCACTAGATTGTTTTCGAATTTCATAATTTTTCCAAATCTTCAAAAAATTTGAATTTTCAAAAAATGTCCCAAAGTCATAATTTCTTGTATGACCTCCATAGAAGCTCTAAAATTAAGCTTAAGATGGCCAATTTTTTCCTCATATGTTTCAAATCGACTTCTACAAACAACCAATTACATCCATGCGTGACTCATTGACGTTTCTAGGCATGAATTCTTCTTGAATTCACTCATAAATTGGGGATTTTTTCCGAATTTCTCCATGGATACCCAAAAAATTTCTAAATTCAGAAAATTATAGGATTTAATTTACCCATTCAGTGGTTATAAATTAGGTATTTTAACCCTTGTATACGAATCTCCCAAAATTGCAGGAAAATTCCCAATCTTTTCCCTGAAAATTTTAAACAATTTGCAAACATCCTCTAAGATTTAAGTATGCAAATTCAAATTATACATGTTGTGTATGGCCCATGCAGGATCAATGTTGAACATGTGGCTCTGATACCAATCAACAATGTCCCTCATCTTAACCAAGGAACATTACATGCGGAAAATACACATAAATTCAAAAAATTCTTTTGCTAATTAATTCTTGTAGCTTACCAGCTACAAATTCAACACATATTTAAATAGATCATGATATCCATAATTGAATGCACCTAAAACATTATAAATGAACATAATGCAGCCACATAATCATCTACAACAACAAATAAAAACCAGTCCCATGCATATTGTAAAAACGCAACCATAAAACTCATAAGAAAACTCAGA
Source organism: Picea sitchensis (assembly GCA_010110895.2). Taxonomy (NCBI): domain Eukaryota; kingdom Viridiplantae; phylum Streptophyta; class Pinopsida; order Pinales; family Pinaceae; genus Picea; species Picea sitchensis. Next base: position 5,203 of record SNQJ01S0232895.1, on the reverse strand, counting down.
AAATAGACAAACACTTATCTTTTTAAAATGTTTGTGAAAAAAACTACTTGGGAAGGACATTCCGCCCAACTATAGACTTGTTTTTCCAATTTTCAAGAACAATTCACCCCCAATATGTGGATAGGAATCCATAAGAGAAGGGTGCCTCTCACAATCCACTCACAACTCAATATCCCACAACCCACTGGTATTTTCCTACAACTATCTTGAATTTCCTCTTTCTCTCTTCTTATTAACCTTCCCAACCCAAGTAATGTACCCCTTCACTGATCTCATTCCATCTGGCATCCCATTCATTTATCATGGTCTCTATGAGATGGGTAACTCAGAATATCTCTACTGGGAACTCAAGGGAACTCACTGGTAAGAAAACAGCAACAAACACTTATTGTTATAGTGCAACTCACACAAGAGTTCACTATTTATGCCTAACAACTCAGCTCTTCAATATTCAGCTCCAGAATGCTCCAAAACTGCTCTAGCATGATCCAAAATTAGCCCATCCTTCTTGGTCTAACTCCAATTCCCTCCTCCTTTCTATCTGTTCGTTGTTCATGTAAAAACTAAATTGAAAAATTGCATATTCTCTCCCATACAAATTTTCTCTATTTTCCAAAGACAGTTGATTGATCACTCTACCCAATTTTTATTTTACTTCATCCCCATCCTTCCAATAACTATCGTATGTGCCTCTCACACCCACCATCTTACATGATTTTAATGATTGGGATCTCATACACTCAAACAAAAAATAGAAGTTATCCCCAATGAAAATAAAATTAAGGGAAATGGGTTGAAGTAATACCCATAATAAATTTCCCCCTTGTACCCCTCTTGGACACTCTCTTCTCTTGAACTAGAAAACTCATCCTCCATCTTTTTCCATACCCCCCAGTGATTGAAATCACATTATATTTATTAAAACCAGAAAATACTATTCGAATATTTCATCACTTGGCCATAGCCACATTCATATCTACATTATGATTTAATTAAATTGGGGATTATAGTGGGGATGTTACAAGGGAAGGCTTCTAGAACCTTCTATAAGGGGATCACCTCATCCTTTGACCTATTCTCACATGTTTTTTCATGATTTGAGGGTTAGATAGGGGGCACCCTTGTCCTAGGGTCTTCCTTTAACAGACACATGTGAAAAGGTTGAAGATTTGCTCAAAATTAGGAGGGTTTCCTTCTTCTCTCTCCTCCTTTGACTCACACGTGTGAGATTAGTTACATTTTTCTCACTTTGAGGAGGTCTCCCTAGATTTGAGGAGTTTGTTGCAACCTCCATTGGTTTTCTCACATGGTTTTATTCTAGCATGTGGTATTGTCTCATGGTTTTACTCTAGCACATGGTTTCATTGTAGCTCATGGTTTTCTATGTATGTGTAAAGTTTTTGAGATACCTGCACAAAATATCTAGCTAGAAATGAAAGATACATAGCTTGCAATGGTGGATGAAGAGAGAAGACAAAAATTGAATAAAATAATGAAAGAATGTATATTATTTGAGTAAGAGAATGTTACAATACAAGTGATATAATTTGTATGAAACAACTAACTCACCATAGAAGCCAAGATAATACTCATTCGGTGTGTTCTAGAGAGATGTGAAAAACATTGGCAGTTATTAGAGTCAACTACCACCTAGTCCTAGTTAATTGGCCATGTGATCGTTAGTTAACTAGATAAACGAGAGTGAAATGAGGAGGAGATCACTCACACATGTGGAATATGATTTATTAGTGATGATCCCAATTCAAGTGAACATTCATGGTGATGATACCAATGTAAGTGAACATTCATGGTGATGATCCTAAGGTTAGCATGCAACACTTGGTGATAAAGACAAGGTTGACATGTAACACTTCACTCAACTAGTCTAACTAAAAGTAATTCAAGATTGAATGGAGGGTATGCAACACCCTTTTATAGGGGGGAATATCCTTAATGAGGGTAGAATAAATTATACTAAGGGACCCTAAACATAGCCAAATAAGCTTAGGAAAATAAAATGAAAGGAAAATCCTAGGTGTGTGTAATATCTCCAACACCTCCCTTGAACACTAATAGGGAGTATACATAATGAATGGGTCCTAGCAACAAAGTCCATGTTAGGTAGCCATGAAAAATGAAACTAATAAACACAAAAATAAAGAGAGGAAAGAGGGAAAACCTCATGGGATCCCCCCCCCCCTCAAAGTACAATTTATATAAAAAAGAAAAAGACAGTTGCTAGGAAACTATGTTCTTCACTCCAAGACGATCGTGCAATCTATGGAATTTTTTCTCAATGAAAGTCTTGGTGAAGATGTCAGTAGTTTTCTTGGTAGAAGGATAGTACTGTAAATTGATGACCTTGTCATGAACCGACTCCCTGACATAATTCATATGGATCTCGATATGTTTTGTTTGTTGTCTCTGTATTGGATCTTGACAAAAATTAAGTGTACTCTGGTTGTCACATCATATCACAGTTGGATAGTGCAACTGAATGCCATAGTACATGGACACATTTCTTGGATAGTGATGTTGACTTCTCTCTTGTACTCAAGATCTCTTGAAGATAGAGAAATACCTGAATACATTTTTCTCAACCAACATATTGGGCTAGGTCCCAACCTCAACATGTACCTAAAGGTAGACTTTCAATCGATGCCATCACCAACCCAATACGAATTGATGAAGCCTATGATATCCAACTTGCAACCTACTGCATAGTGGATCACATAAATGATGGTTCTATGAAAGTATTTGAGGATGCACTTGGTTTCTTTCTAGTGTAACTCATGTAGTTCTGACATGTACTTGGAGACTACCCCTACTGTATATGATAAATCTAGTTGGGTGTGGGTTTGATACAAAAGGCTCCCCACAAGCTATCGATACAAGGTGTTTTCCACTACTGGTGTATCCCGACCATCCTGAAGTCTAACCCCAGATAAGAAGGGTGTAGGTGCAGACTTGTAGTATGTCATGTGGAATCTCTCCATGAGATCTGGAGCATAATTAGCCTGCGATAGCTTGATTCCTAAAGCATCATGGCTAATCTCGAGACCAAGAAATAAATTGAGTGGACCCATATACATCATCGGAAACTTGTTATGAATAATTCCCTTGACCACAGGAATCATTGAAACCAAGTTTTTGGTGATCAAACTATCATCCACATACATGACTAAGATATTAAATGAGTTTATGGTCCTCAACATGTAGAAATTGGGATTAGATTTTCTTCTGACAAAATTCTTGGAGAGAAAGTAGGAGTCCATTTTTGCGTACCATGCTCTAGGCCCCTGCTTGAGGCCATTGAGCAACTTTTTGAGTCAACACACCAAATATGAATTCTATATGAATCCATGTAGTTGATCCATATAAATTTCCCATGAGATATCCCCACGAATAAAATAATTCTTCACATCCATATGATTTACTTCCCATCCCCTGTCTAATCCAATGGAAAGGACCAACCTAATGGAATCCAACTTTTCTACTGGAGAAAATGTCTCATCATAGTCGATCCCATGGATATGTTGAAATCCATTAGCAACCAATCTTGCCTTGTGTCTTCTCACTTTCCGTCAACTGCCCTTTTGGTCCTATAGACCCATCTACATATGACAATATTCTTGTCTAAAGGAAGCAGAACCAAATACCAATTATGTTTCTCAAGAAAATATTTGTACTCCTCCTACATGGATGCTTCCCAGAAAGGGTTCCCTGCAGCCTCTTTGTAGGTCTGCAGGTGTGAATACTTAACCATATAATATTTCAAAGGCATCGTAGGCTCTGTTATCACTCCAAGAAACCCTTTATGGTTGTAGACCAAAGCTACTTGGTAACTTAAGAATATGGTATATTTCTATGCTTGGAACAATAAGATAACTCAATAGCTAATGAAAGTAACCACTCATCATGTATCTTAATAAAATAGTGCTTTTAGAGAACAATAATTAGACAACAGAGTTGAAAAAAGGGGATGAAGAATACTAATCCAGATAACCAAATACAACCATATGCAGGGTCATACAAGACAACAAGAAATTCTTTAATCTAAGTTTATGAGCTTAATAAGAAGATGACAGTTCTTAAAAGATAAACTAAACTGGAGTAAAGTGTAGAATCATGAAATATATGAAAGAATCTAATATTGAAAACAAAATAGGACTTTGATTCTATTATCAGAATAAGAAGTCAGATTCAATGGCTAGAAAATATTTCTTAGATTGAACCCATAGTGCTCCAAATGTCTTTGGATTTATAGCCTTACAAAATGAAATCTAGATCCTTGAAAGATGGATCATATTTACTAAAAATAGTCAAATCAAAATAGATACAACAAGTGTAGGATGAGATCCTATAAAAATGGATCTAGAATACTAAAAATGGAAAATCAAAACAAAATAGGAAAAGGTCCTATCTAATGATCTCTAAGAGTGGTAGATTGTTGATGAAGTGCAGTTGTAGCCTCCCAAGGCTATTTGATTTGGTCCTCCAAAGATAAAATTCGAATTGGAGGATGTGTCTTCAAACCCCTGATATTCTGCCTTTGAAAAAGATGCCAAATATAGTTGAAAAACCTCTTTTTGACCTTATCCCTCAAAACTAGCCTTTGAATCAGACTTGATAATTCAACAACTGTATTTGAAGTGGTTTCAAACCATTCAAACTCAAAAAATCCTTATCTGGGTCAAAATTCGGTTATTCTGGCCATGACAGGCTTTCATCAACTAATTTACCCAAAAATCCACTCCTTAGCTGGTGAAAAGTAGAGCTTTCACCAGCTAACTAGCAAAATTCAAGACGAGTTAGCTGGTGAAAGCGTAGATTCTTTTAAAATCAAATTTCTCAATCATGGAGAGTCCGTTTTACATGCTTGAATAGTCGATCGACATCTAGAAATCCTAATATTTCCAATGGTGCTTTCAAATATTCATTTGGAGCTCATGAAGCTAGTCAAATTTTCCCTACAATATTAGTCATGATCCTTTAAAAAATGCCAGTGCATTTTTGATCGCTAACATTTGGATCCAACTAGGATGGAGACCTCCCTACGAGGTCTCCAAGAACCTGGCAAGCCCTGTGCCTTTAGTATTTGGCATGGAGTCATTCATCCTTTACAATTTATCATCTGGCTATTTTCCAAAGTTTGTTGTTGTCTTTCCCAATCTTCTTTATCTGTAACATGTCTGCTTCAAAC
>SNQJ01S0232894.1:0-13646 GCA_010110895.2 Picea sitchensis | reverse complement strand
CATTGTATTTTCTCCTTACATTCTCAATATACTGAATACTATTTCTGCTCTATTCTTTCTCTCTGCATTTCTTGCTTCACAATTTATCATGTGGCCCTGCTCCAATTACCAATGACCAACATGAGACCAAACTATCAATGAAGGACATGAGGTCAAACTAAACTGCTTGCTTGGTGGGGTGCCATGGACCTGTTAAACTGCTTGCTTGGTGGGGTGTCATGGACTTGTTACCTTCTACTGATTTCAGTATGTGTTTTACAAACTTCAGTATGTGTTTTACAAAACTCCAAATGTCGTGTGATATAAATTATGTAATCTAATTTACTTGCTGTATATAACAATGAAACTTAATATAACTAAATGCATAGGTAATGAATAATTATGAGCATATCCTCAATAAAGAAGAAATGAAATTAAAACCTAAACATTGTTTTTTCATTTTCCAATTTTTTCTTTATATTTATATTGAGTTGGCATAAAATAATGACGTCTAGGTGTTTGCTTTGTTTGGATGGTGTGGGTTGCAGTGACAGTTCCAATTATCTGCATTTCCATTATGTGTGGGCGGGCCATTTCGCATTTTGAATCTTCTATATATAGAACGTGTTGTAGAAATCAAAACCCCTGGATCACTGTTGTATCGATGGATCGTTGAACTGGATTGTTGCATATAGAATCCGCTGCATCAATGGACCCTGGATCGCTTTATCACTTCTTCTAGAGGATCGTTGGATCAATGTATGGCAATATCATATCGTGAGTAGGTCAACTTTTCAATGTAAAGAAGATTATTTGAAAATTTTGGAATCTTAAAAAATTGGAATCAGCTTCAGCCAACCTAGACATCTAGATATAGGTTAAATTGTTATTGGAAACTTTAATGTGTTAATGCAAGCTAGAGTATTTAATGTATTTTTGTTTAAATGTTTTAATATAGTTATTGGAAAAGAATGCCAGATTTAATTGGGCACGATCATTCTTTGGTTTGCACCATTGATTAGTCCAGCATTGATATATAGAGGTATATTAAGCTATTCACAAAATGCATAGTATAACAGATTTCACTCAACCTTTTTCATCCTAAATGAAAGGATGGCTCGTCTACGGAAGCAAGTGCATTTGCACATTGGGAGCCATATAATTGACAAAATAGATAGTTGTTCATTATTATTAGTGCCTGCCCTTGGGGCTGAGGTTGCGATTCATACAATTTTTTAATTTGCATTTCGTTTTTTTTTATTCAAACTTTTGAGTATAAGGTCTTATTTGGCCTCTTCTCAAGTCATAGATCCACATTATGCACCTAAACCTTAGATTAAAACAAACCTTACTTAATAATTTTTTTCGAGGTGAAGTAATGCTAGAATTAAGCCTAGCATTAACTTCTCTAACATTTAATGTTTGGTTTGCATAATAATACTTTTTGTATTGTGATATTGAAATAAGTGAAATAAAGTTAAAATTAAGCCTAGTATTACTTCTCTAATATTAAATGTTTATTTTGCATAGTAATACTTTTTGTATTGTGATCTTGAAATATGTTTTTTCAAGACAACGTAGTGACTATAAGCCAGACCCAGAAACACACAGAATAAACATTGAACAATTCCTACAAAGACATAGATATATATCAAGTACATAAGCCTCTTCTTAACCAAACCCAGAAACACACATAATAAACAATGAACAATTCCTACAAAGACATAGGTATATATCAAATAGATTATCAACACAAAATAGCCAATGAACAATTCCTGCAAAGACATTGGTATATATCAAATATATTGTCTTAACTATAGTTTATATAGTATCTTTCCTACCTTAATAATATCTAGATACTTAAGTATATATATTATATATACTAGCTTGTATGAACTCTATGCTTGCAATATATATATACTTTTTTGGCTAGCTTCTATTGAGACTCTATCCATTATAAATATGAAATTCTCATTTGTTGGTTTAACAATCTATGGCATAGATATAAAAGTAAGTTGTTTTCCATCTATCCAAATTTATGAAAGCAAGTTATTCGAAATTTTACAATGGAATGTTAATGGGCATTTTCTATTTCATTTCATGTTTAACATCCTGAACACCAAATTCTTTATTCTATTTCATTTCATTTTTTGAGGACTTTAATTCTATCATTTAGATGTGATTTCTCTTGAATTTGATTTATCTTGAAAGCTATTTTCTACCATAGGTGAAGCACCTAATTTGTTTTATAATTGGTTCTATACTTACTTTTGTTTTGTTTTTCAATTATTTGGATATATATATTTTTTTAATTTTTCCTCACACTGCTTCAAACATCTTCAAAATGTATCAATTAATATTCAATTTTTGTTCAAGCTAAAAAAAAATAGTATAAATCTATAAGAACCTCATTTTTAAAACTCACCAATCTATTATTTTATTGTAATGTTTTCCAAACTAATGTAATTGTTCATCTTTAATTCACCTTTACTATGTTTGTTTTTAATTACTATGTTAGTGAATGCAATTGTTCATCTTTAATCCACAGTTACTATGTTCATGAATTCAATGAAAATATACTAATGATAATTAAAGGGAATTTCCATGTTGTGATCTTTGAACAGTAAATTAGTTTACTGAATTGAAAAGAAAACAAGAAAATAAAGACAATGAGATGCACTTACCTGTGGAATCCTGCCAAGCATTAAGATATGAAATTCCATGAAACATGAGCATTTAGGTGAACGTTTGGGCAATGGGAAGGAACACCAAGGCACGGAAGGATGCCAAAGGTTCATGTTGCAAAGATTCATGCAATGTGGCTCCCTCGATGATACAAACCATAACATTGAGTGATTTAGATTTGGAGAAAGCAGGTAATGATGCTCGGGAGAGAAGTTAGGCATTTATGTTGTAGAGTTTTCATTCTCACAGCTAGTGCATTGTTTCTGCGCTTGAGCACACGATTGATATCCATGCACGATTATCCTTGGTGGTTCCCTACTTACATGATAATACTTCCTAGCTCCAACACGAAACCAAATCTTAATTTGTTACCTCGCCTCTCAACTCCTTGCTCCCATTTATAACCAAACCGCAATCATCGTTGAAATTATGTTCACAGCAACCAGAAGCTTATCTCCACAGTAACCAGAGGCAGGAGAGAGAGACGTCTTCAAACCTGTTCTTACAACTTCACCGTAAAGAAAACGTGTGGTGTTGCGTTCACGTGTCTACCTACAAATAACATGGGTTGACGTTTCCTTGTCTACCACTCCCAACCTTTTATCCTTTTCAATGTTTATACTTTCCATAAAAAATTTAATTAAAATATTTATCACTGTAATGTTTTAAATTAATCTCCTCATGTTGCAAGTGGCACATTAACTAAATTAAAGAAATGAATTTTTTTATTATGATAAACTTAAAAAATTAATATAAATGTAACTTAATGAGAATTTATTTAAAGCTTTATTTTCTTTTCATTTCAATCTTAATAAATCTGAAATTACAATAATTTTATACTAATATAGTCACAGACATATCCATGGACCAACTTACCTCTATTCACACAGATTGTGCATCTCTAGTTCCTAGGGTATAAAGAAGATAGACTCTCTGGGCACAATTATGATCTGGAAATATTTACAACACCATTTATCCCCTGAGTTTTCAAGAGAAGACCGTGCTGAAGATGCCTCTGAGTCATGTTTTGTTACTTCGATTCTGCATCAAAGACATATTGTACTGTGTACATAATATATTTATCCTAATTAACTATAAAAAAATGTATCTTACGATGACTCTATGCTATTTTTTTCAATACTAGTTTTATGAGCTGGTAATTGTAAACATAGTGTGTGGATCAAGGGCTCACGCTCGCCTGCATGGAAATAAATGCAAATAAAATGGGGAGCCAATTGGAAAAATAACGCTAACTTGAATGGCCGAAGTATATCCTTCCGCATAACCACATGAAGAGAACATCAACAAACAATCACATTCACCAACGTTGTCCCTACAAATTGTAAAGCCGGGCAAACGTTCGTCAGCAACCACAAGTTCTTATGATCATAACCTGCTTCGATCTTTCTCTTTCATTCAAATATTGTAATTGGGCGTGCCTTGCAACTAAATTAAGACTAATTTTGGCCCCATGTCCACCGGTTTGATCTTTAACGACGTAGAATTTGTCATAAAACGCCTTAACATTACATTCGCTAGCCACTAGACCAAATCCCTGTGAGTCTTTTTTATTTTGAAGGATATCTAGGTGCAACCACACGTTCGACCACTACTTCAAGGTGTCCCCATGGCTCCAGGTAAAACCCCCTCATGAGAATTGAACATACCCCTCATGAGAATTGAACATTGCCCAACAATGAAAAACTCCTCACTTTCCACAATTGGATCCAACCCCTTTGGACAAAATGTTGTTAATATTATAAACATCATTTCAATTAAATTTAAGAAAAAATACAATTTAAAAAAAAATAAGGAATAAAAGAAAATTAATATAATATAATTAAATCATTAATTTCAAATTATAAAAAACTGAATGTAAATTCTAATTTTTTAATAAGAAAATCATCCTTTTTCGAATAAAAACAAATTCACAAATTTCATAATAAAATTAGAAAAGTACAAAACCTTAAACTTTATGGAAAGAAAGAATATGGAGTAGCCATGTTCTTGTTCCCTGCAGACTGAGTCATAAAGAATATTTTATGCTGATGGTTCGTTATCCCGATCATCATGTCCTTTGTTTCTTCCTGTGGAATTCTTCTTGTGGAAACTTCTGACTGGAAAAACGTGTTGGGGCAGACAATTGAGGCCTTCCCTAAGAAATGATTGAAACAAAGCTTCAATAAAATAGAACACAGCTTTGTCTTAGCTACATCCAGCCAAAAAAAAGTAGATATCAAGAAATGGGATCCTCGGCTCAGCGTCGCCCATGCATCCCTTCCCTAACGACAGGGACTTGCTGCTCTGCATCTCTCCTTGTTGTCAATGATTTCGTTATTGTGCTCATATGAAAACGATTTCATTCTTCTAAATTATGTTATGTTGTTTCTGTGTTTCTTGACTGAAACCTTGCCATCATCGTATAGCTTTTCCATGTTGTCAATGATTTCGTTATTGTGCTCATATGAAAACGATTTCATTCTTCTAAATTATGTTATGTTGTTTCTGTGTTTCTTGACTGAAACCTTGCCATCATCGTATAGCTTTTCCATGCAAGAGGCGTCCATTTTTTGTACATATTTTCCATGCAAGAGGCATCCACTATTTGGTTTCCAAAAATACATGTTCCCATTTTTCTTTATAAACATACATGTTCATATTTCCTACATTGTAAAATATTCATTTTCACCTTTAACAATGTTCTGTAATTTTTACATTATATTTTTATTCTATTGAGACATTTTAATTGCAAACATATTATTTAAGATACTTGATATAGGAAAATTGATGTATTAATTTGAAGTGGAAAATGATGCCCATCACCATTCTCAATAATGTGGTTGTGCTAGTTCATATAACAAAGAACAATATCATTATTGTTTATGCCAAGAGGAGAATGATAAGAATAAAGTAAAACCATTTAGCATAAAACTTTATAAAAATAAGAAAAAAAAACAAAGTGTTCAATGTGGAGTAAAACTTAGTAAAAATATAATAAAACAAGGAATAATGGATTGTGCATAGGTATAGATGTTCCGAGGTTAGGATGTGTGGGAAGCAATGGGGAGAAATGTAAAATGTTGTGCTCAGGTTAGAATGTGCGGGAAGCTAATGCAAAGTGTTTGGAGGTTGGGATGCACGGAAAGCAAAGCGGGTAGAGTTCTCACATTTAGGATGTGCATGAAGCAATGTTAAAGTGTGCACATGTTAGGATGTGAGGATGTGCCAGAATCAAAGCAAGTATACTAAGGATGTTTCGGAAGCAAAGAGGGTAGACGTCTTCACACAAGAGATGATAATCGGATGTGTCAGAAGTAAAGCGGGTAGACTTTTCTACACAAGAGATGATGTGACTTCTATGTACATGAGATGAAAGAAAGAAAGAAAGAAAATGATTTTAACATCCACGAGGCTAACAATAGCCTATGGGACAAATTGCCTCACACCCTGATTTCTGCAGTTCAACCCTTTTCCTGTTCAACTTGATGATGAGATCCCCTAATTTCTCCACTATCCCCTCGTCGAATAAGTTATTCCAAGGGCTAGTAGTCAAGATACTTATATAGTTGTCCCTACTGTCTTTGAAGGCTTCACACTCTAAAATGAAATGTTTTTGTATTTCCACTTTTCCGAAGGTGCATAACACACACACCCTTTCTTCCCAAGCTTCTTTTGGTCTTTTCCAATGCCTAGTTTCACAATGGAGTTGATGGGAATTGGTTCTTAATTGGGCAATAAGCATTTTGGCTCCTCANGGGTAGACTTTTCTACACAAGAGATGATGTGACTTCTATGTACATGAGATGAAAGAAAGAAAGAAAGAAAATGATTTTAACATCCACGAGGCTAACAATAGCCTATGGGACAAATTGCCTCACACCCTGATTTCTGCAGTTCAACCCTTTTCCTGTTCAACTTGATGATGAGATCCCCTAATTTCTCCACTATCCCCTCGTCGAATAAGTTATTCCAAGGGCTAGTAGTCAAGATACTTATATAGTTGTCCCTACTGTCTTTGAAGGCTTCACACTCTAAAATGAAATGTTTTTGTATTTCCACTTTTCCGAAGGTGCATAACACACACACCCTTTCTTCCCAAGCTTCTTTTGGTCTTTTCCAATGCCTAGTTTCACAATGGAGTTGATGGGAATTGGTTCTTAATTGGGCAATAAGCATTTTGGCTCCTCAAGATATATTGGCCCCTATGCACGCTTTTTGATGATGATTGTATGTGGGGTTAAACTCTTCATTATAATACTCTTTCTTTCTCTCGATCCCTTTATCCCAAGTTCGCTTGTGGAACCTATCAATAAAAAAATCCTTTATCTCTTTACTGTTCGTAGGGCACCTATTCAAGTGGATATCCCATTTACTAAGCCATTTAATATTTTGTCTCATCCACATCTTCTTTCTTTTGCACAATATGTCATTGAAGACAACCTTAGGCCACTGACTGTCTTCCATTTTCTCAATTTTTTTAGATATCTTATGAGACGCACCATAGCAATTGCTTCAATAGGAGCAACCCCCATTTCACTCAGCATGATATCATAAGGGAATGAACTTTTGATTTTAAACTTGTTTGTGATCAAGTGTTTTTGAATCTTCTCAATTTGCTTCCACTGTAAGTCAGATGTGTTGCCGGCCCACACTTCACAACCATATAGAATCACCGGGATCAATAAAATCCCAAAGAGAGTTTGCATGGTCTTCCAATACCATAACTCTCCTTCTCTGCACCTATTTTGGAAAGCATAGAATGCTTTCCAACCTCCCCAACTTAGATTTTTGTTGAAGTCAATTCCAAGGTATTTGTAATCTGCCACTTATTCAAGAGTGTTTCCTTCAAAGTAGAACCTATGTTGCTTATGTTTTCTTTTGCTAGAAAACATCACCACTTTTGTCTTGCTAGTATTGACTTGCATCCCCACTGTACTACAAAATAGCTAAAGGGAAATTAAGTGTTCTTGCAACCCAAGAGTGGATTTAACAATCATAATAAGGTCATCTGCATACAAAAGAAGTCTTATCACAAAATCACCCAAAAGAGCACTATCACCCTCCTGTGAGTTTAACCACTCTTCAAGTTTGTCAATATATAAGCCAAAAAGGGTAGGGGACAATGGAAACCCTTGCTTGACCCCAATATCGCTCCTAAAACTTTCAAAGATACTAGTTGGCATTCTGATTTTGACTTTCACCTCCTCATATAGCCTATGGATGGCTTCTCTAAGATGTATAGGAACCCCAAGTTCCTCAATTCTATGCCAAAGCTCATCTCTAGGGACCGTGTCAAAAGCTTTTTTGAAATCGACAAAGAAACACAAGGATTCCTCTTTTTCTCCCACACTTTTTCAATGATGTTCCTTAGAGTTATACTGTGATCAATCGTTGAGTGTTTAGGTCTGAAACCTGCTTTCCCTTTAGCACGCTTATCCACTTCTTCTGCCCACGTGCTGATTCTATTTTCTAGCATACTTCCAAATAACTTTGCAAACAAGGGGTTTATCATTATGGTGCTATAGTTGGAGGGATTGTTGACATCCCCACACTTGAAAAGTGGTATTGCTAGGCTCGTTGTCCAATCTGTAGGGAATCCTTGCTGAATGATGTTGTTGAAAATTTTCATAATGTGAGGTGCAAGAGTTTTTGAACCCCACTTTAGATATTCTTCCTAGAGTTCAACTAAATCTTTTGTTTTTCCAACACCCAACTTTTTGATACCCACCTCAATTTCTTGCACGATGAAGAGCTTAGTAGTAGTGTTGACCAAGGGAGGGGGGTCCACCTTAGGATCTTGCTCATAAAGTTTCTTTGCATACTCAAACCATTGATAGGATGTGATATTATTTTCAGTTTGTTTATTTCTCGTTTGAAGTTCCTTCCAAAATAACTTGGGGTTATTTTTCCCCAAGAAGATTAGTTCCTCCCTCATTGAGATCATGAAATCAACTTTTTTCTTTCTTACAATTTGCTTGTAAGATTTTATGTTTATTTCTTTCTGGCTTGACTCTTTCAAAGTTTTCCTTGTTGTTTTGCATTCCTCATCAAACCAAACATTAACCGGAAAACAACTTGTTTCAAATTTCCTATTTTTTTCTCTTTTACATTCTGTAAGTGCGCTTTGGATTAAATTTGTTAACTCATGGCTATGAAGGACCTGGGATGTAATTTTCTCCTTGTTAAATAGCCTCTTAAGCACTATCTTGAAGGTGCTACATTTTTTTTGAGTCAACAAAATTCAGCCCTTTGAAGGAGGTTGCTGATGTGTTGATTTTTAGTCCCATGTTGTTGTTGTTCAACCCAAGTTAGACTTAAATAGATCGGTTTATGATCATATTTCAAATCCCACAATTGTTCACCAATCAAAACTTCCTCCATTTTCTCACACAAGCCATGTGAGAAACTTGCATAGTCTACTGCACTTGCTCCATTGTAGGTATTGCAGGTGAAATTGCCATAATTCGCCCATCTAGCCAACCCATTACAAATGACTAAGTCAAATGTCCCACATAAAGTAAACAATTGTTCCCCAAAAAAGTTGGAGCTTTTGTTGTCCTTTGAAACTCTTGTCCACTGATGATTTATCTCTTCTGTAATCCAAATGGGCTTGCAGTCTTCCTTACAACTAAGAATACTAGCTTTTTCACATGTTGTCCTAGCATTCAAATCACCCACTATAAGGAATTCACTTAGTTGAGAGTACGCTGCAATATCATTTTTTAAGGCTGCAAGGCGGTCTTTGTGGTCAAGCCCCCTACTTTTGTAAGTTTTTGAAACTTGTGGAGCAAAATAACATGCTGCAATCCTGATGATGTTACCATTTTATGATATTTTAAACCAAATGAATTGTTTATTTGAGTCTTCTCTTTCTCAGTTTATGATATTTTAAACCAAATGAATTGTTTATTTTAAACCATTCTCAGTTTCTTTGTTCCACGCCGCCATCTTCACATACTCTTCAAACAGAGGTGTCTTGCACCCTTCATGCTCATGTGTTTCCAGTAGAGAAATTATGTCCCTATCTTCCGCGATAGGTCCTAACCCAAGTCCCCGCCTCCAAGGATAACCTCTGCAATTCCAACAAACTAATATTAAGGAAACTTGGGAATAATTTTATTGTTATTTTTTTTGGTCTACAAGATGCAAAGTTGAGTCTTTACCCCTATTTGTCCATACTGGCCTTGTTGCATATTTTCCTGCTAATGAAATTGTTGTCTCTTCTTAGCTACCAACTTGCTGTCCTGTTTTAGAATGAGGACCGGAAAATGAAATAACAACTTTTCCTTTGAACATCTATGCCCTTTTTCCCTCATCCCTTGCTTCCCTAACCTTTGACAACTCTTCCCTTCTTTCCTCTTGCTGTCTAATAGTTAAATCTTCGCCTAGAAAAACGTGAGAGCCTCTCAAGAGTTGCTTCTTGCCTAGGAGAATTTGCTTGTCACATATGCTTGACATGATGAATTTTATGGGCCTAGCTCTCTCGCCACTAGGCTTACCCACCCTCCATGCTTGGCAAATTCGGCCTTGCCAAAGCAACTTGTCCTTCAAAAATTCATTTATAAGATCGAGAGTACACTCATTTTTTCCATACTCTCTCACACCTTTGACAATTATGTTTTCTGATCTACCTTTTCTTTCCTCGTTTTCTCTATCTTGCATGTCATCCCCCTGGCTGTGTGTTTCTTTTTCCATATGAGCAGAATTGCTAATGACTTGTGCCCAAGTTTTGGAATTTTTTGTAAAATCACTTTTCTCTTCATCCGTTGCTTTCACTCTGTGGGCATATGCTTGTTCACCTATTTTCCCTTCAGCTTTGGGTGTTTTAGAGTTCATCACCTCTCTAATTTCCACCGCGAATTCTTCCATGATTTTCCTGGCATCCTTCAAACCTTTCCATTCAACCTTTACTTCCAAAAGGTCTTCTTGCAACATTGTCACTTGAACTGTTAAGACTTAATTGGTTTTTGTTAAGTCCCGATTTTGTACTATCAATAGTTGGATTTGAAGGTCTCTCTCATGCGCTTTGACTTCCAAAACCTCCAATCTCCTCTTAGCATTTAGTAACTCTTTCACATAGATGTTAGGTGACCATGTGAGAGGTGTGGATGTGGGACTGTACAACGCATAGTCACTGTTGTCTTTAGTTCTTTTCTTGTTACACCTTTGCAAAAGAGGCTTGTTTGAAAGTTTATTACAGAGGGATAATTTTTTCCTTGTCTGTTCCCATTTTAGACGAGCAAATCTATGTTTTAAAATACCTTGAAACTGTTTGGCCTTGACCCAAACCCACTTCCCTGCTTTGCTTGAAGAGGGAATTTTCACTTGACCTAAATGGTTTGTTTCACCCGAGACGGGTACCTCTTGCCCATTTTTTCTATGTGTTGAATGTATTTTCATTGCCATAGAGGAAAAGAAAAAAGCACAAAATAAGGAACAGGACAATACCTGCATGTTTATTGGAGACAAAGGACTGAAAATTCGGGAGCCCACCTAAACCTTTTGTTGTTCTTGTTCCCAGACCTGGACCCATCATTGTTCCTGTTTCCAGACCTGTCGTTGTCCACTCCCGACTAGGACGACCCACCACACCTTCACAGGCACACTCATAGCTCCACTCCCGACGCTTTCTCTTCCTCGCGAACCGATAACAGTTTTCCCTCTGATGATATTCCTCACAGATGCTGCTCTCTGGCGCTCTCGATTGGAACGTTGTTCATGGATTTGAATTAAGTCTTGACCTAAGTCTTTGTCTAGAAAAATGAGAGAGCCTCTCAAGAGTTGCTTCTTGCCTAGGAGAATATTCTTGGCGCGTATGCTTGACATGATGATTTTTATGGGCCTAGATCTCTCGCTACTAATATTACCCACCCTCCATGCTTGGCAAATTCTACCTTGCCAAAGCAACTTGTCCTTCAAAAATTCACTTGTAAGATCGAGAGTACAATCATTTTTTCCATAGTCGCTCACACCTTTGATAATTATGTTTTTTACTCTACCTTGTCCTTCCTTGTTTTCTCTACCTTGCATGTCGCCCCCCTGGTTGTGTGTTTCTTTTTCCATATGAGTAGAATTGCTAATGACTTGTGCCCTAATATAGATTTGGATCCAGGAGCTTGATAGGGCTCAGAAAAGCCTAAAATCAATATTCTCAGAATGATGTCAAAACGTATGTGTGAAAATGTCTCATCAATATGAACCCAATGCAACTTGAACGGCATCAAACAGACGTCGTATGCTCCTGATATCACGATCTGAAGTTCAGGTCAAACTGACAAAAAGTCAAAGTCAAAGTCAACAGTCCGTACTACTGATGTCAGTAGTACGTCAGCAAGACATGTGGTAGAGGATGTCAGCATGATGTCACCAGGACGTGCCACATGGCAGTCATTTTTGGCATTTTTAAGGGCTAATTTAGACCAATAAAAATTGGACACGTGGCAGTCCATACAACATGACATGTGGTAGGTACGGTGATGACATGGCATGTGTGCTTACGTGGCCAATTGCTGACATGGAAGGTATGGAGTTGACACATGGTCAAATAATTGATTGACAAGTGGCATTAGTCTAGCGAATAAGGAGGTGCCACGTGGCCCAGACTTGGGATGCCACGTGGCATCGGGTGGTTGGCTCATTTGATTGTATGTTATAAAAAATTATGGTCTCCACGAGTTTTGAACTCGTGACCTCCAAGGTAGGATACGACTTGGGAATAAGTTGTATGCCAATGCGCCACCATACGACTTGTTATTACAAGTCTACAAACACTTATTTAAAGTGTTGTAAAGTGTTTAATGGGGGCAAAAAGGGCTGGGGCTAAGCCCCAACCGACGAATTGTGTAAACCACATAAAACCGAAGCGCACGAAAGTTGTAACAGGTTGGTGCTAGCCCTACGGTTTCGGGCTTATCCAAAGGTTGTTACATGTGACCGATTTAAGGGGGCTGGACACCTATTATGGGGGCTTATACCCATATTAAAACTAAAATGAGTTTTTTACCTATAGTTTAGTGATTTTCTCACTAATTTTTGGGCAATTTTTGGTTATTTTTCCATATCTTGGTGGATATTGGGGCAAATTGAGTGCCACGAAAAGTGGGATGTTGGGATTTGATCCCTCTACCTCATGGCTATATAAACTAAGTCATTGAGAGGTTTTAGACAAGCAAGAAGCAACAAAGAAGCTTGAAGCCAAGGTCAAGTAGTCTTGAGCAGTGTAAGTAGATGAACTTTGGAGGCAGTTTCCAGGAGTTTTATTACTCCGATTTCAGTGTCGTCTGTTGCGTCAGGTTTCTGAGACAGAGCATAATACAAATAGTCAGTCGGATGCCCTATATGATGTAATTTGAATGTAGATAGTAAATCATTGAATATTTAATAGAGAAAGCCTCCCTCACTAAAGACAAAGGCCCAGAGACGTAGGCGAGATTGCCGAACTCCGTTATCAAATTCTTGTGTACAATTGGTTGATGGTTTGCATTCTTATGTTATTTGTTATTGATCTTAATTATCCAAGTCTTTGTTGTTGTCATATTCACATGCACCGTCAGAAAAAGGTCTTGATTAAATTGAGGTTATAGTGTGTAATTGCTAAGCTTCGAAGATTTGGATCAAGTGGTATCAGAGTAGGCTAACATTTGCAGGAACTGTGAACATGGGAAAAATATTGAAGAGAGATAGAATCCAGAAGATCGAGGAGATCAACCAAGCCATGCAACAAGAGAATGCTGAATTGCGAAGATTGGTGCAGATTATCAAGGAAGACAGGGAAAGAATGCGAACGTTGATGTTGGCAATGGAAGCAAGGGGAGTTGGAGGAAGTCCTTCAGCTAGAATCCCAAGCCCTATTAGGGTGATCCAGGTGGATATTGGTGGCCACCCACCATTTCCAAATGGCTCAAAACAATTTTCTGGCCATTTTGGCAATTTACTATTTTTAGCAGGTTTTAACTTCCGGGGCCATTTTGAGGGTCCAAATG
>SNQJ01S0232893.1:0-14083 GCA_010110895.2 Picea sitchensis | reverse complement strand
TAATTAATTCACAATCAGTGATCTCACATGCAACTGAAGATTTACCATTGTTAACTACATGCATGTCAGATCCAGTGGAGACCCAATTGAGATAACAGGTGAAAGGGACAATCTGACTATCAGTTGTGACATTAGTGAGTGCACTCATGCAACCACACACACATTAGATGTGCGCATGAGGAATTCACAACCTAGGCAAGAGGGATTTCATTCATTGCCGGGATTTCCATCAACAAGGATTGCACATAGGAGGTAGGCTATCTGGAGGCAGTAAATTGGCACCTGCATTTGCCAATTTTTGCATGACAGTGTGAGACGATTGTATTTTGTACTGAGAGCTCTTGGATTAGAGTTTTGTATGATATTGTTTCATGATCCATGATATATACATAATATATGATAGTGGGGTTTTTATCTTTATGCTTTCCCGGTAAAACATCTGTGTTATGTGTGATTGATCTTTCTTCTTGATATTGCAATTGGCGATCATGTTTTAAATTCCACAAGAATATTAGTAGAAGCAATTTTGTATTTAACAGTGGCATATAATTGTTAGATCAGGAGAATCCAGGCAATACATAGTTTGTATTACAATTTCTATAGCATCATGGTCTACCTTGGCAAACCCCCTTTAGTAGTTATGCAACACTATCCATTTTTAATTAATAACAAAAATACATACATTACCTTTTATAAAAAAAAGGTTAATCAAATCCAACATTCACATATATTTAGTCTGCTACAGTCTTTTGGCAAGTTATAGTTATATTTACAAGCTGGGGGAAACATGGGTGTTACAATACCCTCCCCTTTAAAGGAAAATCTTCCTCGATGTTCTACCTACCGATGTGCTATGTATGTACAAAATTAAACAAAAATGGGTATATACCTATTTCATGGCATCCTCCATTTCCCATGTAGCTTCATCTAGACCAAAGTGTTTCCACTACACCTTGAACTCTGCAATGGTTCTATTCCTAAGTGGAATTTCCTTCCTGTATATTATGCATTGTGGTTCTGGTAGGAATTATCCCTCTAGTTCCACCCGAACCACTGACCAATCAATTATATGATTATAATCATGTACATATTTCTTCAGTAACGAAGCATGGAAAATATTATGTGCCTTCACTATGGGAGGAAGTGATAGTCTATATGCTACATGTCCCACTCTATCCAAAATTCCAAAGGGTCCACAATACTGAGGTTCTAGCTTGGCATAGTGATGCAGGAGCATCTTTCCATGCCAGCCAGTCAGCCACATCAGCACGCACGCATTCAAAGGGCTGAAAGGGAGGCGCAGCCTCATTTTGAATTTGTATTGAATATAATTTAATGTCTTAGGCTGGTGAGCCATGAATGCCATGCCTTTGTGCAGGCATTAGATAGGATCGACCTTTATGGTAGATCTGGCTGAGATCTAGTTCTGGATAGCAGACTAGACAACCCATTTATTGTAATTGATTGTAAATTAATTTGTGAGCATATCTTCCATGCCACCACATCACATCGCCATTTATCTTCAAAGGGTCGGAAGGGAGGCGCACCATTTTGAATTTGTATTGAATATAATTTAATGTACTTAGGCTGTTGATCCAGAGAAGCCGTGCCTTTGTGCAGGAATTAGATAGGATCGACCTTTATGGTAGATCCTGGCCGACCTAGTTCCTGATAGCGCACTAGATGAACCCATTTTATTGTAATTGATTGTAAATTAATTAGAGTAGGTAAAACCCTGGAGGGAAGCGCTAAGAGAACCCTTCAGGTAAAAGATCGAGAGATCCGCCTTGAGAAGAGAGGGGATACATGTAGACGTAATGCATGTAGACCGGAGGGAGAGCCTCGAACGCCTTGCAAAATATACGTGCATTTGCCATTAGCCATTGCAGCATTTTTCCGCATTTTCCGCCATTATATGCTGTTCCATGTGTGTTCATCATCAAATCTGCATTATTATCAAGGTATTTGCAGGAGTTGCCTTGATTTTAGTGAGAGGTAACTTTTGAGGGTCTGCTCCTATACATGAGGGCTGACAGAGTGTTGAGATCAACCCAGTAATGTGGCGGATGCACTCAACCTCGCGAGGAGTCGACGCGACGCGCCTGAGCACCACTCTTGAAGTTTACAACTCATATTGAAGAAGGACTTTTGGGGTTACCGAACACCTCAATAGTCAAGGCAAGGTTACCGAAGCCGAATCGGTGTGGGATGTAACCTTTTACCTGAGCTCGTAAGAGCTCTACCAAGAGGGTATCGGTTTCGCGCGCTATTGGAAGTGCTGAGGAGCATTCGGGTTGAGAGTTCGAAAGACCGTAATTCCCCAGATTGAGGAGCTCCGGCCCTGGAGGATCGCCGAAGCGAAAGTGCTGGATGCCATTGCAGGATAGCGTAGATTGTTGTGACCTGCCGAGGATATCTCACGCAAGGGCTGAGAGAGAGCCAGATAATTGTGAGGAAGAACCTGAGTTCTATTATTGATCTGAAGCATCCACTCTGTGGAAGTTTCTAATGAATGCCTTTTGAACACCCGCCATCGACTAGGTGGGTTGCTTTGGCAAAAGCGAGTCAGGGAAGGCATTGATATTCTCCATCTGGGGGAGAAAGAAACAGAAGGACCGAATTACTGAGAATTCTGGGTGAGGATAAAGCTTAGGACAGATAGCACAGTTGTGCGCAGGGACTCTGCAAGGAGTGCAGGAGCCAAAGAATCCCGCGAGGGTTCAAGGATGTAAGCTCAAGAAGGTCAGCTATGCCGGGTATCGACCTGCTGAGGGTTCATGTAGAGGAGAAGAACCGCAGCGCCCAAAGCCTGGAACAAGAAGAAACCGTATGAGCCTCGAGAGCCGCATAGAGGAAGAATCCGACAACCGCCGATCTCAAGAAGAAATCCCGCCATCCGTTGGATCTGAGAAGTAGCGCATGGTTTAACCTCAAGAGTAGGAGAAAGGATCTGTTTACCGATCTCGTAGAATTGCATCGCCGCATACCAACGCATCGGCAGAGTTGTACTGTGGTTTAAATAGCTCTGACATCTAAAGACTCCCGCGGGACACGTAGATCGGGAAATATCGTGAAAACCTCATAAAATCTGAGCCATTGATTTCTAGAGGGGCGCATGTCAAGAGATCCCTTCATATCACGATTTCAGATCTCTGGTTTCCATGGCTGCAAGAAAGCGAACGTATCGCCGGAATCGCTAATTTACTCATCAAATGGGAACCGGCCGATCATAGCAGCAGGTACATGGCTTGTGATCCCGAGGAGTTGTAACGGCTTCTGGTTTTCGATCACAAGGAACTTTGCATCGTGGATCCGCGATCCCAAACTTAAGAGGACGCGGGTACGTGGGTCCACAAGACATAGCGGGAAACAAAAGTCATATGCTAGGGCCTCACCATGAGATGCCGGATGCGGCATCTGGGGAATCTGGTTCTGGTTTTGAAATGTAATAAAATTTGCGACCGTGAAATCAGCGATCCCGTACGATCCCCATCACACGAGCGAGAGGTGATCGAAGCTGAGTGGGGCCTCCGTGAGCCAGTGGAGACGTGGCGCACATCCTGAATTCGTGTCTGCCTTGAAATACGAAACGCCGGGTACCACAACCTCCCGACTCGGGATAGGGAAATCTCCGATAGAGAGAGTGTTGATCCGTTGACCATCGGGGTCGGGGGATTTTGTTTTGCATGTGAATGGGGTGTTCGCGCGGACCGCAAACTCCCGCTAAAGGCACTCAATTCAAAGGGAGATCAAAAGGGAAAAACTGTGGGTAGAGAACTCCTGAGAGGAGGAAGAGTACTTTGACCTCTCAGTCTCGCGGGTTGAAGCGAGGTCCCGTGAGCAGTCATTTCACGAGTGCGTGTATTGGGCGCCAAGTGGTATCGGCCAGGGAATTCTTGCTTGTATATTTCGTGCGAAGCATTTGAGGAGCCAGAAGATGAAGCCGTCGAGGACTGGGGCACTCGACACTCACCACTTGGCGCCAGCGGTAATGAGCCAGAAATTTTGCTTGTATATTCAAAGGTGAAGAGACAGAGGGAGCCGGAGAAGATGAGAAAGCTGTCAGGACTGGGGCACTCGATACTCACCACTCTAAGGCCAAGTGGGTAATGCAGACCGACATTTACAGTGGAAGGAGGACAAAGGTCGAGAACTCCGTGGGGACTTGGTTTTGGTCGAGGTAGCAACCGTAGATAGTCATTTGAGACCGAAGAATATGAAGCCGAGCACCGTGATTGAGCGACAAAGAACCGACCGCGAGAGAACGTGATAGACACAAAACGGCTACCAAGGCCATAGAAGCAGTGCGCAAGGCGTAAAAAGCTTGCCGTAATCGGATGAAGAAGAGACTCGAAAAGCTCTATGAATTAAAGCAGCGTACATAGAGAAGGTAACCGGATGCCAAGTGATAGAGGAGGAGACGATCGCGCTAATTCGCCAATGGAGAAGGCAAAGTTAAATGGCCAGCCAAACAAACCGATGGTCATAAGACAAATAAGAGGTCGCTAGCGATGGTCAGGTATCGAGAACCCGTGGCCACGTAAAGAAAACATGGGTTGTTATCGCTGGCCGCAGACAGGAAAAGTCCTCGATGGTGCATGGCTTTGATTGGGATAAGTTGGAATCACCGATGAGCCTCAAATACCGCCAGCCAAATGCAACCCAAATTACGCGTCGATGACGTCACGGAGATCACGCACCGGAAATTTTCACCGCCAGTGTGTTCAAACGGCGGACCTTAATCTCAAAGACCGTCGAGGATAGCCAGAGACTTTGCATTGCCACTGGCGAAGCGAAAGGGAGATCGTGTGAAGATCTGCTGACCCGCCCGGAGGGCGTCAAAGCTGCAATTCGTCACTGGAGGGAAGAGATGGAAAATCGAGATTGTCCGAAAGACTCTTGGACTCAAGGGAGAGTCTTACCCGAAGCGGTTGCCGATGAAGATGGGATCGATGGATCTCAAAATCTGCCAGGAAGACAGCGGGATCATTCCACATTGCGGGAATGAGCAAGTGAGCTCAGGATTTGTTGGGGATCAGCAGGTGCAGCTGACCACAAGAGATTTGGAGGGCCAAATAATGATTGGGAGAGTTTCAATATTCCCCGCCATTTGCCCAGAAGAAGCGTAAAATTTGTACATTCAATCCACAAAGCAGAGCCACGCCAGCGATGACCGCCGAAGAAAAGAGTTGAGCAGTATCCGACCTTCCCAGCGCATGCAAAAGAAGAATAAGTGGGCACTGGAGGGACAACTCAAAATTTCAGCCGCTGAGTTGAGCGAAGCCGCAAAGATTGGCCGATGTTAAAAGATGCGTAAGCAAGAAAAGGAAGACGAAAATTCGAGGAAATCGGCTCGCATTTTACGCCTTGAGTCGGGAAGGATCCGCAACCCGAAGTTGCGTAAGAGAGAAAGAAGTCAGAAAGTAATCAGGCTTAGCAAAAGGTGCCAAGGAGAAGGAAAGAACATTTATTTCTCCATGGGAGAATTTTGAGTTGAAGATGTTGGAGGATTAGTCGCAAATAACCAGAGCCAATCGAAGGAGCTCGGCTGCAAATTGAGTCAGTCAAGAGAGGGATGACCCAACAACGTGATTACCGAGAAGAAACCGGCAGAACCGAGATTGCGAGCATGCATTGGAGGACCACATGAAGATGAAAAGATGGCATGGGAGATCATGATGATCCGCCCAATTGCATAAAATTTTTGGTACCGGAAGATCGCGAAGGCGTAGCCACCACGTAAGCAAACCGACCAGAGATAGAGACATCGAGGTCCGATGTTGAAGTCACCATAAGAGACTGCCAGCAGGGAGAAGTTGGGTAGAGAAAAGGCAACAACAACAGCAATGCGAAGCAGCCAGAAGCAACAGTAATCGGAGCAAAATCGGACACCCACACATTTTTTTGGGATCCAGGAGGATTTACAACAGCTATAGGGGAATCTCACGAGCAGGAGCTCATGATTTTTGAAGTCGCGGAGTATGATGCGTGAGCATCTTTCCATGCCGCCTACCACCACATCAAGACGACGATTCAAAGGATGAAAGGGAGGCGCAGCATCATTTTGAATTTGTATTGAATATAATTTAATGTCTTTAGGTCAGGAGCTTTGAATGCCATGCCTTTGTGCATGCATTAAATAGGATCGGGCTCCTTATGTATATCCGTCGAGATCTTGTTCTGGATAGCAGACTAGACACCCCATTTATTGTAATTGATTGTAAATTCAATTAGAGTAGGGTAAAATCCCGAGGAAGCTGCTAAGAGTTAATCTCGTAGTAAAAGAGATCGAGATCTCATTTTGAGAAGAGAGGGGAATACATGTAGACAGAATGCATGCAGAGTCGAGCTCGAAATCTCGGTGAAAAATATACGCATTTGCCATTACTAATACGCAGCATTTTTCCCCGCGATTTCCGCCATTATATGTACGTTCCATGTGCGTTCATTTCCGGCCGCAATCGCGGTATTGTTATCATGTATTTGCGTGGAGTTGGTTTGATTTTCGTGCGAGAGGTCTCTTTGAGGGTTCATGCCATGAGGGCTTCACAGAGTGTTGAGACTCTGAACACCAATGCACTGAGGAGGCACGTCTGAACTCGTGAGGAGTCAGAAAAAAGACGTGCTGAGAGAACCAGCCTTGAATTCAACCACTCATACATAAGGAGGACTTTGGGGTTACTGAAAACCTCAATAGTCAAAGCAGTGTAACTGAGACACTGTTGTCGACAGAAAATTTGAGAAGTTCTATAGGATATCTACCAAGAGGGTATCAAGCATATATAAGGAAAGAACTCTGTGGTGAGTTATGAAGGACCAGAATTCTGTTAATGATTCTGAGGAGCTCCGTCTGGAATACGTCGAGCGAAGCATGTAAGTGCAACGAGAAAGCGTAACTGTTCGGTGTTCTGTGGCAGCAAAGCTCCGCCAGGAGGGCGTTGAAAGAGCGCGCAGATAGCCAGGAGAAAGGACTCTGTGAGTTCTATCATCTGGAGGAAGCATCCACCGAGGGAGTTTCTATTGGGATGTTGAATACCTAGAAAGACTCAGCACTGAGGTTGCTTGAGAAAGGAGTCGGAAGGCATTGATATTCTCCATCCCAGGGAGAAGAAGGATCATATCCCCCAAAAGGGGTCTGAGTGTTTGTGAAGCTCGACAAAGCAACGCTTTGAGCGCAAAGACTTCGCAGGAGTGCAGGAGCCAAAGAATCCCGCGAGGATTCAAAGGGACGGGGTCAAGAAGGGCGCTTTATGCCAGACGTTGAGAGACCTCGTTGAGGGTTCAAGCGAAAGAGAGAAGAACCGCAAAGGCCCGCCTTTGGGAACGTAAGAAGAAACCGTATATTCGAGGAGCTGCATAAGAGGAAGAACTGGCAACCGCTCTGATTCAAGAAGAAATCCGGCCATCCGCTGGATTCGAGAAGTAGCGCATGGTTTGAACCCTCCTCGCGAGGAGGAGCCGCTGGAGAAAAGGACTGAGCCATCGATCTCGCACTGCATCGCCTACCGCCGACATGTGAGTTGCACAGGTTTAAATAGTCTGACATCGGCATTCCCGCGGACACGAGATCGGGGAAATATCGGGTGAAAACCCCGGAGCAAAACCGTAGCCATTGATTTCTAGAGGGGCGTGTGTCAAGAGATCCCTTCATATCTGGATTTCGTGATTCTGCGTTTGGCGCATGCAAGATGCTGTGATGTACGCCGGAATCACACCTACGACATTCATCAAATGGGAACCGCTGATCATAGAAGAGACATCGTATGCCAGTGATCCCGAGGAGCCTGGAATCTGTTTCCGGTTTTCATCACAGCGGAATCCTTTTGGATTCGCGATCCACGGAATCCCGAAGAGGATGTGGCAATGTGGGTCCACAAGACATAGTGTGAAACAGGTGTCAAGGCGCAGGGTCTCACCCAGCGAGATTTCCATGCGGCATCGGGAATCTGGGTTCTGGTTTTGAAATGTATTAAAAATTTATGGACGGAAATCACATCCCAAGGATCCCCCGCATCACACGAGCCGAGAGGTGACGATGGAGTGGGCCTCCAGAAACAGTGTGGAGGATGTGTGGCGGTTATCGGAGTTTCGGGGTTCGGGGTTTTGTGTTGCATGAAACGCTCGGCACCACAACCTCCGATTTCCCGATAGGGAAATCTCCGATAGAGAGAGTGTTGACCCGTTGACCATCGGGGTCAGGGTATTTTGTTTTTGCATGTGAACGGGGTGTTCGCGCGGACCGCAAACTCCCGCAGTGCAATTTCCCGAATTCCGAAAGGGAGATCGGCGAAAGGGAAAACTGTGGGTAGGAGAACTCCCGAGAGGAGAGGAAGAGTACTTTGAATCTTCGGGCCCGTGGTTGAAGGAGGTCCTGGTGGAGCAGGCTGCTCGTAGAGGGGCAGGGTTGCGTCACATAGGCTCCCATTCTTAAGAAAATTTTTCTGGGTCTAATTCAGAGATACACATGATCCCCTGCTTTGAAATCTCTAGGAGTCCTCTTTCTGTCTGCATAGATTCTCTATCTATCCTGAGCTATTTTCAGAGTCTATTTTATCTGAACTACTTATTGTTCCATTTATTTTAGCATATCCGACTCGATTGTAATTCTGTCTACTAGGTTATCCCAACTGATTGGAATCTTGCATTCTGGCAGGAATTCTCCCTCTAGTTCCACCTAAATCACTGATCAATCAATTATATGATTATAATCATGTACATATTTCTTCAGTAACGAAACATGGAAAACATTATGTGCCTTCACTACGGGAGGAAGTTCTAGTCTATATGCTACATGCCCCACTCTATCCATAATTTCAAAGGGTCCACAATACCGAGGTTCCATCTTGTCATAGGATCCCATTCTTAAGGAACTTTTTCTGGGTCTAATTCAGAGATACACATGATTCCCTGCTTTGAACTCTCTAGGAGTCCTCTTTCTGTCTGCATAGCTTCTCTATCTATCCTGAGCTATTTTCAGATTCTGTTTTATCTGAACTACTTATTGTTCCATTTATTTTAGCATATCTGACCTGATTGTAATTCTGTCTACTATGTTATCCCAACTGATTGGAATCTTGCATTGTCTACCATAGCGGGCCTCAAAAGGTCTCATCTTCAATGACTCTTGATATCCATTGTTGTAGGCAAATTCTACCAGTGGTAGGTAGTATTCCCACTTCTTGGGTTGATGCATCACATGCATCCTTAGAATGTCCTCTAACACTTGGTTTTCCCTCTCTATCTGTCCATCAGTTTGAGGGTGTTAGGCTGTACTAAATAAGAATTTAGTTTCAAAACCAACAAATAGAGATTTCCAAAATCTTGAAGTAAATTTTGTATCTCGGTCGGATATGATTTCCTTAGGCATGCAAGTTGACTTGACATGAATGAAGTGAACTTCCTTTCTTAGGTCCACAACTACCATGATGACATCATTCTATTTGGTTGATTTTGGTAACCCTATGATGAAATCCATGGAGATGGTTTCCCATTTCCATTCTGGGATTGGCAGGGGATGCAACAACCCTACAGGATGCCGGTGCTCTGCCTTAACCTGCTGAAATTCTAGACACTTAGCTAAGTAATCATCTATGTCATTTTCCAGTCTGGGCCAATACAATAGTTTCCTAGTCGATGTGATCATCTTATGATAACCAGGATGACCAGTATATGGTCATTTGTGTAGTTCATCCATTATGAACCTCTTCAAGTCGTCACAATATTGAATATACAACCTACCATTGTAAGTTAGCAGGCCATCATTCAATAATTGATAACCCTCATACTTCAGCCTTGTGGGATCTTTCTCTAAGTATGATTTCACAGTCTTGATAAACACATCTGTTTCTTGTGCACTTTTGACTCTCTCCTTGACGTCCATTTCATAGGTTCTTACAGCTACCAAGTGAATCACTTTCATACTTATGCTAAGGGCATAAACCACCCTATTTTATTTTCCTTTGATATGTTTGATTTCAAAATCAAACTCACTAAGGAGAGCCATCCATCTAGCTTGTCTAGCATTGAGTTTTGGTTGATACAACATATATATCAACCCACTATGGTCTGTCATAAGCAAAAATATTCTACCTAGGAGGTAATGCCTCCACATTTTTAAAGCATGTACTATGGAAGCCAATTCTAGATCATGGATCACATAATTGATTTCATGCTCATTCAATTTTCTGGATTTGTAGCAAATTACATGTCCTTCTTGCATAATGACTCCTCTGAGCCCTTCCTTGTAGGCATATGTACACATAAGGAAGTCCTTGTCTTGGTCTACAATATTCATCACCAGTGCATTGGTAAGAAGGTATTTCAGCTCTTGGAATCTCTCTTCACATTGTGATGTCCAAATGAATTTAACTCCCTTTTTCTGAAGGGAGGTGATTGGGTAACCAATCTTGGAAAATCCCTTTATGAACATCCTATAGTATCATGCTAGGCCCATAAAGGATATGATATCAGATACATATTTTGGGGTAGGCCAATCCATAATGGATTTGATCTTGTTAGGATCAATTGCCGCTCCTTCTTCAGAAATAATGGCCTAAGTAATGGTATTTTTTCTGGAAAAAGTCACACTTACTAAACTTAGCATAGAGATGATGTTCTCTTAGAACTTGAAGCACTAGCTTGATATGTTCTTCATGCTCTTCCCTATTCTTAGAATAGATTAGGATATCATCAGTGAAAACCAATACAAATCTTTCCAAGAACTTACCGAGTACATTATTCATTAAGCACATAAAAGTGGCTGGTGCATTGGTAAGCCCAAATGGAACCACCACAAATTCATAGTGACCATATCTTGTCCTAAAGGCTATTTTGTGGATGTCTTCATCCTTAATTTGGACCTGATGGTATAAAGACCTCAATTCAATCTTGGAGAAAATTGCAGCACCCCTTAATTGGTCAAACAAGTCATCGATCCTCGGCAAGGGATACTTATTCTTAATGGTCATCTTATTGAGTTGTCTATAGTCTATGCACAAATTGAGTGTGCCATCCTTATTTTTCACAAATAAGGCTGGTGCTCCCCATGGAGAAACACTAGGATGAATGTATCCTTTGTCCATCATCTCCTTTAGCTGTAGTTTGAGCTCAACCAGCTCTGGTGTATTCATTCTATAGGGTGTTCTAGACACTGACACCGCTCCTGGTAAGAGTTCTGTTAAAAAGTCAATATCTCTTCTTGGAGGTAGACCTGGTACCTCTTCGGGAAACACATATTTATATTCTCTTAATATGTGATGGTCCTCTAGGCTTGGTTTATTGTTCTCAACAGATTTCAACACTTGTATTTCATACAAAGGACATCCTTTTCTGCAATACTTCTTCACTTGAAGGGATGATATTTGTCTCACTGAGATAGTCTTTTGAATCCCTTGTAAGGTTATCTTTCTCCCTTCTTCATCTTCACACTCCAAAGTTTTATTGTAACCGTCCAACTTGGTTTTATGGGCATCTAACTAGTCCATGCCAATAAACAAGTCATAAGATCCTAAAGGGAGCATGTTTAGGGTTGCTTGGGTGGGTAATTCATTCATAATGAATTGGCATGTTGGTATGAACTCTGTTAATTTTCTTTTGGTTCTAGTGGATAGTTGTACCAACCACGATTTAACGTTTTTAACTTGCTGCAATTTACATTTCTCAATAGTTTGAGGGGAAACATAACCCAAATTAGAACCAGGGTCAATTAAAGTGGAAACTGGATGGTTGGAAATCGTACCTTCCATCTCCACTACTGAATCTTGGTGGTCATATTGTCTATTATCCAAGGTTGCATAAATTTGTGGCATGCTCCTAGCCACATCATTGACTATGGTATCCTACTGGACGTTGTAGACCCTCCTATTGTTATGTTGCCTATGTGGGCAGTCCCTCAGCATATGTTCTTCTCCACAACCCCAACATTTCAAGGGTTCTCTCTTTGTGTTATCAGTCTTACCCGAGGCTGCTCCAAAGGGTTTATTTCCACTATGAGATGGAATGTTTTTTTGATATACACTTTTAGTAGGAAGGCTCATCTTAGAACCTTTCCCATGGTTCTTAAATCTTGAGGGTTTAAACCCATTCTTCTTGAATCCCGAATTAATTTTCTTCTTCCAGTCCTCATGAGGTTCTATCTTATTCTTGAATTGCTCATAGAAATAACTTTCCTTCCAGATAGTGTCTTCTAAAGTCTTTGGCTCATAAAACTCAATTCTGTCCCATAAGGACTGAGATAATCCACTAATAAATCATTGCATCTTTACTTTTTTATCCTTTATGTAGGGCACATACCTTATCATCTCAAGAAATTTGTTGATATATTCATCTATTGTGGGTTGTCCTAACTTGAGTTCATAGAACTCCTTGCTCTTCCCATAAAAGTATTTCTTTGACAGATACTTCTTCTTGAAGTGTTTTTCAAATTGTTTCCATGATAAGTCCTTCTCATGGTTTCCTTTCACATTCCTAAGGTCCTCCCACCAAATGGAGGCCTTTCCATTTAGGTTTAAAATGGCTATTCGAGCCTTTAGGTTTTCAGAGTAGTCATGGACTCTGAAGTACTTCTTCAATCCTAGTAGCCAACTTCTATTTCTTCCCCCTTCTTAATTTCTCCATTGAAAGTGGGTGGCTTGGATTTCTTAAACTCTTCAGATTCATGGCTCTTGGAATGTTTCCTCTTCTTTCTTATGCTTTGGGAATGTGAACTAGTTTTTCTATTAGAAGATCCCTTGGAGTTGTCAGTTTCCTCACCAAAGGATTCGTCCAATGAGTGTCTCTTGACTCCATGTTGGGCCTTCTTTGAGTTGCTTCTCCTTGTGTGGCAACTTTAAGGACCATGATTTCATATCTCAGGTGGAATTTGAGTTTTCTTAGTATGAGTTTTGTCCACATGATTGACTACTAGTCCATGTTGTAGCTGCCTTTGTATATCTGTTAAGCTTTGCAGTAGGACTGCATTAATTTTAGTTTTCTTTTCCTTCTCTTTTATCAACCTTTCATTGTTAGCTTTACAACTCTATGATTCTGCCATGGATTCTTATGGTTTCAACCAAATATGGAGGGGTTTCCACTGCCCTCCTCTCATTAGATTGTTCCTCTCTATTGTGGGAGATTTTCCCCAATTCATGGTGTGTCACCATCCTTCACGCTGTAGTTTTCCTGATGTCCACTAACTACTTGGGTGCTGAAAAAGCATTTTTTGTTAGTTAATTTTCTTACTAGTTTATGAACAACACACACAATTTGTAAGGTGAATCCAAATTCTTTATGTGGAACACTAATCACACAGTTCAGTCTTTCAAAACCATACAACAACAACATAAAGTCTCATTCCTCTCTTTAGTAGTGGTTTAAATAAGCTTCTTGTGAAAGGGGTAGAAAGGGTGTCACCCCTAAAAGTTCTCTAATAAGATTTTTATGTGACTCGTTCATGAGCCCAAGTAGGCCAAGTGTTGTAACCTAGATCTGATACCAATTTGTAACACACCCGACCCCTAAGTACCCTTTTTAGGGATGGGGCATAAAAATTTCACTTTCCTTAATCATCTCGAATCCTTTCCCTGAGATCTCCTTCATTTTCTTCTCATCAAGAGATATCTAACAACTACTACCCTGCTCAAATCCGAGATCTGGATTGGGAGATACACCCTTCCAAATCTCTTCGGGCGTTATTAGTCAAGGACCACGTGGCACCCACATAGGTCTGTCTCATTTGTACCATCCCAAGTTCCATGAAGTCCCAGAGATTCCCCAACGTTCCTGCATCTATGGTGGTTGTCCATCCACTATCAAATCCAATGGCTGAACTTCATCCTCGTTTAACACATAATATTAAGGGGAATTCGATGTTCGACACTTAGCACCCATTTTTCTTTCTACACGTATGTCCTCTGGAGTCCCGAAATCCTGAACTCCTGAAGGAGCCCGAAATATTTCCACGTGGCTCTGGCCTTCAACCCTTTCAACTTGTCTAATATACTACAACCCAAACCTCTGGAGTTTTGAAGTCCCAGATGGCTAAAGGTTCCACACTTACACGTGATGGTGTATTAAATACAGAGGCAAGGACAGGTGGGTCTTGAGT
>SNQJ01S0232892.1:0-14083 GCA_010110895.2 Picea sitchensis | reverse complement strand
CATGACCCTTCGCTCGAAACCTGGGTCCACCGTTTCCCAAACTTCTGATCCACGAGGGTTCAGAAACCTGGATCCTACGGTCTAGATCTCTCTGGCAATCAATGGTCCTGATCAAATCCTGGCTTTCCACCTTTCGGGATTCTGGCAGAGTCTTCACCCCTTAACTCCCAATTTTGAATCCCCGAAATGTGTATGCGTCAGATCAATGATCCACCACCTATATCGATCCAACGGCTCAGGTTGGATGTCGGGATTTCATGACATGTGAGTCCTCAAAACTCTGCCCGTTGACTTTTAAACCTCCAACTCCCGAAGATCCAATTACACTGGATCTACGGTTTTGGTCATCTGTTAACCAACGACCTTGATTGAATCAGTGATTTACCTGGCATGACTTTGGAAAGTATACGCTTCTATTTTCCCAATAGACAAAACATCGAAGCTCTATATCAATGGCTCTCGTTAATTCCAATCTAACAGATACTATTCCTCCTGAGCTTGTGAGTGATGAGAGGTTATCAACCTTATCTTCTCCGCTAATCAACTAGATCCAACGGTCACCAACGACTCTCCACCCAATGGTTTTGATTAAGTCACGATTTTGCGTTTCGCGACTTCGGGGCTTCCGTTATGAAGAACCTCGAATCCTTCGATCCCCGAAATTGTGAAATTTTAGAGTTCTCAATCTGACGGTTCTAATTTTTCCACGGTCTGACAGCTCAGATATCGTTAGGGTTTCTCTTATCAGGATTTCATGATTTCTCATGTCGCGAAGTCGAAACACCTTTCAACTTCATTCTCCCGATCCAAAATTGCGAAATTCTCTTCTGAGCTTTTAAGTTACTTACAGGACTAATTTCGTAGTCATAACTCATACGGATGTTACCCTTTCTTTATGGGAACAACCAACAAGGGTCACTCTTGGGAATTAGCAACAGTCCCAAAGGACTCCTCTTAATCTTTCTTAAACAGATTATCCTTGTTGTCGATTGTAACCNAATCGTGAGGAGTTATATGCTCAGGGTTTAGTCTTTTAATAATGCAGTAATTATAACTTTCTAAGGATCCTACCAGTCCTTAACATATTTCCCGAATCATGAAGGAGTTCTTCATTTGGATCTTAATTCTTACCTAACCAGCCATCTCAATTGCAAGAGATTCTACCTGCTTTAGTAGGTAGCCCTCGTCACACTATAACAGAACAACTCAGTTCATGTCCCTTGTCTGGATCGTGCAGCTTCATAGCACAATTCATTCCACCTCTGTTATTCACACTCAGGTCTTATCAGTAATACTGATCAGTGCATTCCTATTCCTATAAGAGTAGTTACCATTTTAACAGATGGGTTAAAGAAATTCCCAATTTACAATTTCATTCTATGGTCCTTCTCCAAAAAGGGCCAATGCAGATAACAACATCTACTTATGCGGCTTGTGCATGAGCCCAAGCAGGCCAAGTATTGTAACCATGCTCTGATACCAATTTGTCACACACCCACTACGACATAATAAAATTTCCGGTCTTCTTCATGGGATAGAATCCCCGAAATCCTATAGGGGCCTAGCGCAGGCTAGTTCCTCCTTGGTCCACCTCCATGTGATCATAGGTTATGGCCATAGGCCAACCAAGCTAGGCGTCTGCAACATGAAATGTTGAAGTTTTAAAATCTTGAGACCTTAGCTCCATTCCAACAATATGTCGCGTTTCGCGACTTTGAGAGTTTCAACGCAAAGTGCCCCGGTTCCTTGTCCTCGGAACTTCTGAAATCTCGAACCCCAGTATGCCGAAACCTATCCCTATTCCATGACCCGGCACTACTCCTCCAAACGCTTTTTGGATTTCACGTTTCGAGACTTCGCGAATCCTATTGCTCCAATTCCTTGTCCTCTCATACTCCTAGTACCCGAAGTACCGAAGTAACGAATCCCAAAATTCTGGTCTTCCTTCTCCTGAGCGAGATCAACGACTCAAAGCCTCTCCTGATCCAATGGCTCAGATTCTTTCGGGGTTTTATGGGTCAAGAGTTTAGAACTCTTACCCCTTGTTTTCCCGGTAACTGAATTACCGAAATCTCCTTTCGGGGATTTCCACGAAACCTCCACCGCTTGCATCTTTCGAGACTTCGGGGTTTGTGATTTCATGAATCCACCATGACCAAACTCTTGGTCCTTCAACCTCCCTGTATCCGAAACCCCGATGGGTTTGGATCTTTACCACATGTCCTCTGAAATGGACA
The DNA here is from genome assembly GCA_010110895.2 of Picea sitchensis. NCBI lineage: Eukaryota > Viridiplantae > Streptophyta > Pinopsida > Pinales > Pinaceae > Picea > Picea sitchensis. Next base: position 11,846 of record SNQJ01S0232892.1, on the reverse strand, counting down.
GTCTTGATCTTTTCGGGACTTTGACGAGTCCTCACCTTTGCATATGTGAGGCTTAAAACTCATGCATCTTCCCCTAGATCCGATGGATATCGGCTATCCACGCGAGATCTGATGGAAGCTGTAGCTCCTCCCTGAGATCATTCTTTCTTCCTTTTCCTTGGAATATTTCCAAGTCTTAAAGGTCTCAACCTTCGATCTTCTACTGCAAGCCGACTATTAGGTCTCGTAAGCACCTACGAAAGGTGTTGTCCCTCCTGATCTTTCTTGGATATGAAGGAATTAAGAGATTTGTGCTCTTTCTCTTGGGCTTGACTCTTAGAAGAGTCTTCCACGCACCCCTTGCGCTCATTCATCAAGTCTAGGAATTGAGTGAGTCTCGGTCTCTACTTGCTTCATAGGGATCCTGTGCATAACTACACTACCTCTCTTGAGCTTAACAAAAATCATCCTCCAAGGGACTCTAGATGACTAGGAAGGTTGGCATGTGTACATGAAACTATGCCTAAGGTCGACAAACTCACAGTTCATGGCTCTAACTTAAGCCACCACAGGACACAAGCATTTACGAGTACCAATCATGTCATATCCATATAATCTCTTACTGGCCTAATTTTACAGTCAAGCAGTAAGGAAGGAGACACAATATATCCATTCATAGATCAAGCACAATTCCTGAAATATACACAGTATAACCAAATTCATGCCCAGTTACAACTAAATTACCCAGAGTAATAAAATGCATATCTATTATAGGTTGCCGCCAACCAGCTGACTGTGGGTGTTCGTCCTTCCACCCAACCATAGGCACAGAGGCATTCATTCTTAGAACTCTGGCCACCCCCGTGCCAAGCCATGATATCACCAGGGAATTCTCACAGTTCTCGAGGGTTCTCTCTCTCTGTTTCAGCTTTTGTTCAGGTCCTGTTTTCTGCAACTCGGAGCTTCCTCACTCAGTTGTGGCCTCGACGAGGTTTCTCAGATGCTCTTTGGCATCAAGCTTGCGACCTTCTCTTCGTGATTCCCAGGAGAGATTCCCCTCTTGTCTAGTGTCCCCCCTCTCCCCGTGTGTGTGCCCCTCTTACCTAGGAGGGTTTGCTGACATATCTGTTTCCTTCTGTCAGAAGGAAGCTCGAGTCTGCAGGTCCCTATGGTGCTTTGGACTAACATCCCATGTTTCCATTCATGGGGGGGGGGGGGGGGGGGTTGGTGATTCAACCACCAATCCTTTCTTCATTGACTGATTTCCTTTCCTTGGGATTCGAAGGAGGTTTGTCATCCTTATCACATTCTTCCTCTAGTGATATCATGGTCAATACTTTCAAGGCTTCACCTCCAAAGTCAGTTATTGGAAACTTAAACAATAATACATTTACATTTTCATCATGCATTAGCATGGAAATTCCTATTTTATGATTAATTACAAATTGGGGGAAATAGGGTGTTACAGATGCCATGTGAAAAACTGTGACCATCTATGGTGGTGAGTGGGTTTTCCATTTCTGTGAAGGGTACTTCTGGTCATGTAGTCTCTTGGCAATCCATACTTGCAACCTGAGGGCCTCGAGACATAATCTCCTTAGTTATCCACAAAAAAATAAAACATAATCTCCTTAGTTATGGGACACGTGCTCGCCATATAGTGCATGAAAACCACATCATCTCCTGGTATACCTGTGCCTGGAAATAAACATCAAACTATTAAGTGTAGGATGGCCTACTCATCCTTGTTCTCATATGATCGTAATAAAAACCAACTAAGCTAGAAAAAGAAAATTTTGACATCTAAAAAAAAAATTCTAAGCTAAGCATGGAATCAATATGCAAGTAGAGAAAAATGAAAATTAAATGCATATAAACTAATATGAGCCATCAAGATGAAAATGTAGGGAATCAAATGAATTACCTACTTACCTGGGGCATTGGGGCCCTGAAGATCACGTGATGGATGATGTCAGGTGAAGTCATACAACCAGTGAAACACATTGATCAGCCCATCAAAGTATCTCCAGTGTGCTTAATTATGTGAAACAACAAAGATAAATCTAGCATATAATAATCATGAGTATAAAAATACATATAATCGATCATGAAATAAAACTCATGAAGATGGGTGGGAGGGAGGAAATCTTGTTGGAAATAGAAACCATCAACCCGATCATTCATCCTGAAAGTGTAGCCACAAGAGTAATCAATCCATCTCTGAAGGGGGATACTATATGTAGATGAAGGCTCATCTTCATCCACACATAAAGACTCACTGCTTGTTTAGGGCTGAGAGGAAATGAGAGATTGAAATAATATTGCATGGTCTCTTGGAGAAGAGGGTAAGAGTTAAGGAACAATCTTAGGTGTAGAAAAACACTGCCTCTTCCCCTATGAATATCTATGGAAATCTCCAAGATGAAAATACTTTCTCTTTGAAGAATGAAACTTTGAATTCTCTGTGGTGGCCATGTCCTGGTATTTCTCAAAATATAAGCACAACGGTTGGAATTCATTATAAAATAAATATGCATCCTCAAAAGGGTATGTACCAAAGGATGACTGGAGATCACTCTGAGTATGTTGTGACAAGTCATCCTTAAAGGGGCAGAACAAAACTGTAACCATATCATCACCAGGCTTCTAAACATCTAAATCATATACAAATGAGGACTGCTCCTTTGATGATGACACCCCCTCTTCTTGAGACCTACCCTCAATGTCATAAATGGGGTCTTTATCAAATTTGAGAAAACTAAGATCCCATATGCATTTGCCAATCTATATGAAAGTATCTATAGGCTCGTTAACCGCATCGAATGGTGCTTTCATAAGACCATCAGTATGACTGAAAATGGCCATGTTTTCATCTTTGTGTCCAGGAGGAGCAGAGGCATTGAAGTCTTCAATTGGACCTTCAAATTCTTCATCATTGAGAATGATCACTTCTTCAACATTAGGTGGTGAACAAGGTTGGACAACCTCACCTTCATCAAGTGGTATCAAAGATAGTGGTGCCTCAATATGTTGCGATTTATCACAATTCTTCTTTATTTTTATAGACAAGCCCCTCCATCACCTCTTCATCACAGGAGGCTTGATTTTGAGTGCATAGTTCTTTGCTTTCTTCTCTTCAAGGGGATATATCATATCCAAGGTTTCCTCAGATACTTCTTCACTTTCAAGGTCCTGTAATAAAGCATCATCAAGGTCTTTGAAAGGGTCACAAATCATTGTATTCTCTTCTTGATGACTTTCTTAATATGTCTTTTCTTCAAACATTTCTTCATTGTTAGGCGCAGTAAACAACTCTCTTATGAGATTCATCATTTCCTCAACAGGTTTATTTCCAACCTTTTCCTTTTCCATCTGTAAAAGTTCCTTCTTCGAGGCATAACAATTTTTGGATGGGTTTTCATCCCATGGTGCCATATTTCCATTGATTGAAAGGACACCTCAATGGAGTCGCTAGATGATATCAAGGATCATCAAAGGATGGAAAGGGGGAAAAAGGGAAATATGGGTTATGGGAAGGTGGAGTCGCAAGATGAGTTTCAAAATGAACTCATCAAGGAAGGTGGAAAGGGAATGTCCCTCAGGTGGAGTTTCTAGGTAAGCTGAGGGAAAGGATTTTGGATAGCTTACCAAAGTGTCTTTAGAGTATGAAGAAGATTCAAAATATTCCTCAACAATTGTGCCAAAATGTTATAGAGCAAGTTGTATGTTAGGAAAATCCCGACCCAACCACACAACAAGTGCTACAACTTGGGAATCCTACACCCAATGTCACCTCGATGTAGGTCCTGCACTTCAAGGGTGACTAGGTCACTCTAGGGAGGCAATCCCAGTGACCCTAGGGGGATTGAGATGGATATGGAAGGAAATGAAAGTGAAGCCCCTAGAGGTCAAGTCTAAGTGGAATGAAAGGTAGGAAGAGATGCCTTGTAATTCAAGCAATTGTTACCCCACATGTATAGTATTTCTCTGGATGATTGTACCTTCCCGAGACAAAAGAAAATACACTTTCCAATGATATATGTTAGTTGGATAATAAAGTTAATTTTTTTGTCCCTAATTTGCAGCAGTATATGACATTTTATATCAGCAAACAAAACATCTAAATGAGCATGCAAATATCTAAACTAGTTAAGTAAATGAGCATCAAGATTAGCAATGAATATAGGCTAAAAAATGGCACTTAAGAAGCAAGAGAAGATAGTTGTTGTAAATATGTATTTTCTGCAGAAAATGGAAGCCTTATGGCTTTATAATTTAATGGCATGCATCAGAAAAATCAACCACACAAAAGTGCCAAGAACTAGCCGAAAATATGCGCCCTAGTTAGTAGAGTAAGTGAGGAAAATTAGAGAGCTAGTCTAGGGTTAGTTTAGGAGTTATGAGAGTGTTAGTGGCTAGGGTTATGCAACCCTAATGGATGTAGGTTAAAGTTTATAACATCAATTAGAGTATTGGGAGAGAGGGGACACCCTAGTGGGGGAAGACTCCTCTCAATGAGGAAAATCAACTTCAAGCAAGAAAACTTTCAAAAGGTCAAAAATTATGCTTCCCAAGGAAATGATTTTATATCTCTAATGAAAAAAAGTATGACTAGTGCCTTTACTATTGGGTTAATGGAGTCAAATGAACAAGATATATATAAGCTATCTCCTTGGGGGTTCAAGCCCTTTTACTTCCCAAGGAATTTTTCTCTAGCTAGGGTTTAAGCTAAGAGGGTGTATGCTCTTATACTTCTCTTAGCAAATCCTTGTTAAAGCAATAATACAAGGCATAAAGTGATGAAGACTATGGTGGGGGTGTATGTCCTTATACTTCCCACCTAGTTCTTATCACAATAACCTTGACTTGAAACAAATGATAGCATGAAATTAAAAACCATACCAATTCAAGGAAAAATGCCAAGACAATCCACCACAATAGCAAGAGATAAGCCTTCCAAGACTAGTGCATCACTTCCTCCATCAACCATTCACAAATATAGATATAAAAAAGTGCACAAGATATAAAAGAGCCAAGTGTGGCATAAATTTCAGACCAAGTCATGTCACAATAGGGTGAGTTATGTTTTAAAATGAGATCTTATGATCTTTATTTACACAAAATGTAGCTAACATAGTTTGTCCACAAATTAAGGAGTAAACTGCAAGATTAGGGGTCAACAACCCTAATATTTTCCCCTTAACAAAGTAATATTAAACAATTCACTTAAAATTTCACTTTTTTCACAAATAAAACCCTAATTTAGGAGGACGTCACCCCTTTAGGGGACATTTTGCCACTTTGAGGAAGTCATTGGTGTTGGAGAAGCATGGATAGGCCTCCAAAGGCCACATGTCAAGCATCTAAGCAATATCATCATGGTGAATACCCTTCTCCTCATCAAAAATCCAAGTGTCAAAAGAATGGCACCTCACCACCATGCCCTAGCCCCAAAAACATGACGTCAAGCTCAAAAGTAGAATGTTTTTCCCCTACTGGGAAAATTGTTTGGAAAGTAAGGGTTGGGCTAGGCTATCCAACTCATCATTAAGGCTGTCCAAGTATGATCTCTCTCATCTGGCATGTGGGCCCCTAGCATCCAACCTATGGGCTTGTATCCCCTTGGAAGCCCAAGATAGGCTTGTTCTCCCAAAACTATCCACCAACTAGGTCTTGCAAAGACAAATGAGCACGCCCTCCAAGGATCTCAAGTCATAACATAATGGTAAGTGAATCCAATCAATAAATAATCCATCTAAGAATGTGCATAAAATATCACTATATCAAACAATTAATAGCTCAAAGACACTATGCGACTTTTCAAGATTGGATATGGGAGGGTTGATGAGGTGTCCTATTAAGTAGATCTTTCCCTAGGCTGAGGAGAGTTTCCAAGAGATCCCTCTCTAAGCCATGTAAAATGGATGAAGTGGTTGGGGTCAAGATTTAATGGGCATAGAGCTCATGACATATAAGGGGTCATAGTGTCTCATTCATGGGTTCCTTTGTAGAGGGTGTGTGGTACCTTCATCCACAATGCACTTTTTCCAAGCCCATAAATTTCCCTTTTATCTTTCTTTTTTTATTTTATTTCAATATAGCATAAGGAGAGGTTGAAGGTCACTTCCTTGGTGTGGTGACCAGGTGATGGAACTGTCACCCACAAACACCTAGTATAAGTGAGAAGGTTTGCTCGTGATCAGACCCCCCTTAAACCTCTTTTGGCAGCCAATTCACATTTTTATCCTATCCTTATAAGCTGCCTACACCAGTGTTTTGCAACCCTTGATGTTCATCGCAATCGTCGGAATAAAACAACACTATTATTTTTGCACAATTTGCACACCTGTCTTTGTCCTCGTTTTCACAACTGCAAGCGTGAAAATTTTGATTTCAAGGTCACATTAAAATCGTCACTGGATTATTATGGGAACACAGTTGGCAAGACTCCAAGGTCTTTACTCATTTGGCATTCTTTAATTGTTAATATGACTTCGTTTTTATAAGACTGTGATGATATTCTTGTGATCGAGTTTTTGATATATTGGTGTTTTAATGTTCTATAGTCTTTCATCCATTTTCTTGACACATTGGTTTCATTAAAACACATTGTCGTGTGGTTAAACCCTTGGTATAGTCATTTCATACAACACATATGTGATATGATCAAACCCTTGGTGTTGATTTCAAATCATTGTTTTGGTTTTAAAACTATGCAAACGTTATGCTTATGCAAATTTTTGGATCGACTCACTATAGATTTCATTGTTTGAATGGCATGGTTTTTAACATATGTAATTATGATTTGAATCGCTATATGCTCCGTCAGTTGTACTTATGAAATGACTGTTTTGCATGGGCTGATCTAGCTCCACCACCCTCGTGCATTCGGGCATTAATGCCTTCACCCTATCCCGGGTCATCTCTGTTGATTTTTGGGTAGGCCTGTGTGCTATCGATCCTGCAAATACCTTGTTCGAACCCTTGGCTGTAAACCCTTGCCCACTGTGTATTCTGTTCTATGGCATCGGTGATACACATAGAACCAAATGGTAGCCAAACTCTGTTGCTATTCGATAATGCTCGCAAAGATTTAAAAAGTGGTGGCTGGCTAGTGTTTATCCAAAGGTTTGAGGGTTTTAATCTATCGGTTGCCCAACAATTCGCCTTTACCTTTGACAGATGCAGGGCTAAGGTCAGAGACATACAACTCGAGCTCAATGAGGAATTCGTAAGCTCTGCTACAGGACTACCAGCTACAGGGCAACGTTGGTTTAAAAACTCGAAGGTAGACGAGGTGTCGTGGCCTCTTCTATTCACATCAAAGAAGATTGTTTCCTGTGATAAAGGTATGCCTATCACTACCCTCAAACCCAGGTGGCATGATCTTTTGGTGATTGTTAAACAATTTGTGACCTGCGAAGGTCTGTATGGATTGGTATTTTTGTATCATCTTCGGTTATTGATGAATTTTATAGGCTACCCTTTGAACATGCTGCATTACTTCTTGCGCAGTCTTTACAAGATTTCTAAAAGATTCAAGCGTGAGAAGGCTGATAGCAGCCTTTTTCATCACATCTTGATCAAAGTTATAGTCGTCCATCATTTGAGCCTTCATGGTGATAGTTGGCAGGCCTTCCTATCTAGGAATCGCTTTACCACTTCCGAGTCTGTCCAAGAGGACAAGGTTGTGGTTGCTGAAACATTGGTTGGACCGGATGTGCCATTTCATATCCTTCTACCCCCTGTCAAACCCTCGGATTGCCCTGACATCGACCTACCTGATAACATAGCCAACTCGTGTACTAAAGACAAGAATGAGGCTGACAAGAAGCTGGTGAGGAAGAAAGATAAGGGTGATTCTACTGTCAACAGTAAGGGGAAGAAACATGCTCGATGGATATCGATATGCGCTGGGAATAAACCCAAACCAAATGTTGATCAGAAGCCAATAGTTCTGAGCGAGGACTCGGACTCTGATATTGAGCATTTCCTAGCCGAGGAATACCCCTATTCCCATGGCCTATGCTCTACAAAACCCTATGACTATGTCTCTAATTTACCTTCGTGCCTCAAGAATGACCCTAATTACCTTGGAATCAAGCTGCACAAGGGAACACCTAGTAACTTGAACAAACCCTCGCTTGTGTTGCCGAAGACTAATCAATCACCATGTACCCAATGTAATTCTTGGCTAGAGCGCTATTACACCGATGTTCCCCTGTTGCAATCAAAGATCAAATTGTTAGAAGAACAAGTGTCAGTCCTGTCAAAGGAGAACGACAAGCTACAAGATAACGAGAAAAAACAAAAGACCACCGAGTCGATTGTTTTCAGAAACGTCGAGGCAGCAACGACCTTTGTCATTTCAAAATTATCATGACTGACTTGTTTTCTTACTGCCCAGGTATGAATTTCAATATTAATTATGTTTTATGAGTTGGTTTGAATTAATATAATCGATTGGATTTGCTTTCGATAGCTCTGTTTGTTTCAATAGATTTAAAATGATTTTGTTGTACTCGGATCACTAAAAATGATTTCGTTGTGAATCATGCTATGATTTGGTTATGCGATTTTTCTCAGATTAGTATAAATGATTGATTGTTTGTTGATTCCGTTGGATTAGGATAATCGTTTGGGTTTGATTTCGATTAGTTTTTTTGTTTCTAATGAATTCAAAACGATCCTATTGACTTCGATTTACTATGAACAATTCTGTTTTGTATTGAATCAATATTTTCATTTTGGATTGCATTCGACCTGCACACAAGATTTGTTTGGTAAATACGATCTTGCATAACGATTGTGTCGGTCCCAAATTGGTTCGATTCAATTTTTTTTTTTTTTGGTTCTGAAACGATGCTGCGTGCCACTATTAGCATGGATGTTTGATGAAGATTGGTTTGATGTAGTTCTATTAGTTGTAAACTAAAAAAAAAAATATGATCCTGTTAGTTCCGTTTTGATTTGACAACGATTCTGTTAAGTTTGATTTGGCATATTTGGTCTCTATTGAATTCGTATGGAAGACTTTACTAAATCAATTATGGTCTGTTTTGAAATTGGTTCAAGAGATGATTTCGTTGATTCTCTAACTGTCGATCGATTCTGTATGTTCTGAATTGGTAATGAAAGTTGTTTGACAAATCTCACATATCCTGTTACCAAATGATTAATTAGATTACGATTTCATTTGTTTAATTTGCATACAAGTTTTGATTTGTTGTGGTATGAATAATTCTCTTCGTTTGGAATTAGTTTTGGTTTAAATAAGTCGAATATAATTTTGTTAAGTTTTGGATTGATTTTAAAACGATTCTGTGCTCAAATTAGACCAGCTACAGAATCGCAAGATTCTGTAGCTAGTATTAAAAATTACATTTAGTTCAATTTTATCAATAAAACATTATCTAAACTTCTGTATTCTTGTCTCCTTACAGGTACCTATGAATTTCATTGACAAATGGGACATGCTGTAGCAATCTAGATATATTTTTCAGTTGCTAGTCATAGGAAAAAAATAGGGACTTGGGAGATTGTTCCCAGATTTTTTGTAATCTGTTTTGATAATTCCCACAGGGATTTTTTACCCTGTGGGAGGTCTTTAAATACCTGTCATTTTGTAAGAGACCCATCATCATTATTGTTGGGAGAGAACCATACTATGGATTTATGATACAAGCTGGGATGAAAGTTGATGTCTTGTAACATATTTAGCTTTCAATATATCAAACTTTTATTTCAGGTTTTCTTCGTATCAGTTTGCAATTAATTATTAACTACTTTAGCTATCATAATTCTTTGCAAGTTGATGTGATTTGGTTTATGTGTTGTCCATATCTGATCTCTCTTATTTTAAAAGTACAGCAATTGCTTTGTTTCAATTTAACGAATTAAAGGTTTATCTTCTTCGTTGAATGAATCATTTTGCACAAATCTTTGCACACAGATTTATCTAAATGTAATGATTTGTAAATTATAAGATTGTTGTTATTTTTTATGTCTTGTTTGTCCTGTCATTTATATTTGAAGAGCACATCTGCTTCCTGTTTACAATAAGCTTGTGGAGAATCTGGTGCGGGTTTCCTCCCACCGAATAGCTAAATCAACTATTGTGTGCAGGACAAACCTGAAGCATTATTTCAGGTCAGTTTGTTATTTGTTATTTGATAGTTAATTTATTAGTGTTATTTAAGTAGTTTAGATAAATACACATAGTTCAGGTTTATAGTTAGGATCATTATTTTTATTGTGCAGCTTAGATAGTTTTCATTTTATTTCTTTGTCATAAAAATATAAAAATAAAAAAACAATAGTTTCGCTGTCATAGGGCAGCTTACAAATGATTTTTGCAGGTTTTAATTTAAATCTGTTACCTGTAAATATTGTATATTTGTAATTGGATCTGATTCTGTTAATAATTGAACATTTAATTTTATAGAATTATTGCTGTATAGTTTAGGTAATAGACTGTATATATTTATTTCAGATTTGTTTATTAGTTTGCTTTAGTTATTGTTTTCATTTAGATTAGTTCCTTAGTGTAGTTTTCTTTCGTTTTCCTAGGACTTAGATCGGCCAACGGAGCCGCTAAACTCGTCAGGGTGGATCATCCCAAATGGCTTGGGTTATTTAGACAACCTCGGACCGAATCCACTCTTCCAGTTGGCAAGCGTTCAATTTCGATTATCAACAATCTCTCAGCCATGCAAATGAGATTCATTACCCTAGTTTGGTGACCAGATGATGGTAATGTCATACCACTATATATTCGTGGACATGATAGGTCGGCTCGTGATGATACCTCCTATCCTTCAACTAACCTTTTAAGCATTCTTTATTATATTGTGGGTCCCTTTTATTCAAAGATAAGCATTTCATTGCTTTCTTGGTTGATCCCTAGGAAAAACATCTAGAAGGTTTATACAAGGATTTTATCGTTTACCCAACATAAACCCCTTTGGGCCTTTAGCCCCTTCTTCACATAGAATGAGGGATAACCCCTTCTTAGGTCAATAGACCCTGAAATCCCAAGAGATAAGGAAATGGAAGGGAATAATGATGGAAAGTGGTAAGTATGGTCAGGAATGGTACAATGGCTCATTAAGGGAGTTCCTAGTGCCCATTCCTAAGGGAGACCACTTACTAGGGCACAATGTCAACCACCAAGGTGAAGTAAGGAAAAAGGCACAATGTCCAAGCATATGTCATAGAATCTAGAGAAATATAAGATACAACATAATCAAATGGCTTAAATATTGAAATGAGGCTCACCATGATACTGACTTGTACCTCATGGATTAAGGCCCACTTCCTTCTGGAAGCTAGCTGATGTGGTGGATTCCATGTGAACAACTGTGACCATCTGTGGTGGTGAGTGGTTTTTCCATCTGTGCAAAGGGTACTACTAGTCATGTAGTCTCTCGAAACTCCATATTTGCAACCTGAGTGCCTCGAGACATAATATCAATGGTTTTCCACAAAATGGGGATAATAGGATACATTGGCAGTCAAATAGGCATGGAGAAACTCATGGTCCATGACTATAGCATGAGACCCAAAGGTAGAAAGAGATGAAATACGATTCACTATAGGGGGGAGATATAGCTTTGGTCATAAGAAAATATTTGGAGGTAGAAAAAATTGTGGAACTTGAAGGAAAATCTTTGGTCGGTCATTTTGGCTCATGAAGGATTTTAGTGGGGGTTCCTATCTCGGTAGATGGCATCCCACTGGCTTTTGCTTCTATGCTATTCTCCCACTTTCCATTGTTGGATCATGTTGTCATTGATGCCAATGGTTTGATTGATTGATGTCATTTATTGATGTCAAGTGATTGATTGATGTCAAAGGATTGATTGATT